>JAQZBX010001027.1:72944-90831 GCA_029593785.1 Cabassous unicinctus | reverse complement strand
TCTCTCTCTCTCTCTCTCTCTCTCTCTCTCTCTCTCTCTCTCTCTCTCTCTGTCTCTCTCCTACTCTCAGATTAGATTGATTCTCAATGTAGCAAAAAATATAGAAACCAAAGTAAAGCAAAGTGACCACAGAGGTAGAGCAAATGCAACCTGAATTCATTCCACTGCCCTTGACCCCTCCAAAATCCCTAACAGGGACATATACCTACCAGAGGCTTAATTTTGTACTGTGCCATAATCCTTTTATTCTTGGGCCTTAAATGACTATTGGGAAGAATTTACACAACCTATCTACTTAATGCTTTTACTTATTTGAATATTTACAGACATTAGGACCCTTCTCTTGTTTTAAACCTAATTAGCATCTGCAAAACCATCTTTATTCCTTCCTTGGAATAAGGGACAATTCAGTACTCAGGTGTTGCCTGTCACCCGGCCAGCCAACATTCTAAAATGCATATTTTCCCTTGGCAACTCATCAAATATTGATTACCTCATCATCAGAAACATGCACACACACATACACATACAAATTTACTCTAGAGAATTTGGAAAGTACAAAACAAAGGAAAAAAGAAAGGACCTGTTCCACTGTCCAGAGGTAACCACTGTTAACTGTTTATTTAATGTATCTGTTTCCTTTGTTTTCATTAATAATTTTACATAGAGAAAGAAAACACAGAACCTACTATATCTGTTATTTTGTGTTCTGTTTTCTTTTCTTTTTGCACTTCAAACATGGTGACTGCTTTCTCATGTCAATAGGTGTTTTTCTAAATCATAATTTTCATTGGCTGCATATTACCTCATCACAGAAATGTACTACAGTTTATGACCAATTTTTGGAAATATAGGGATTCTATTTTTTTGTACATAACACTGTCAAACATCCAAAACTATTCCTATTTTTTAGGCTTTTGATACATAGGAAATTACTGTTGAAGGAAATTACTGTTGAAGGAATTTACTCTTTTACCATACTCAAAATGTGAATGCCTTGAAGTCGTGGCTCTGTGGCCAAGTTGCCAAGAGCAGCAATGAGAATCCCAATCTGGTTTTCTGTATTCAATTTGTTTTCTATTTTGCCTTTGGAAATTTTTCATTGGATTAACCTCCAATATCCAAATGTTTCTGAAGCTCTTAGACTCAATCAAGCTTGAAAAATAAATTTGCTATACCCTCTGGACTGGAATCAATATTCAAAAGCAGATCCTATTAAATCTGCGTCCATGCTGAGAAGTCTGACAACAATTGCACTAATTCATTAGAGAGCCCATTTATTGAGGAATCCGATGTACCTGGCAGTGTAGTAAGTCCAAGGGTAATAGGACACAAACCCAGACTGAAACCTCTTGTAGATGCAAGCAGAATTGGTCTAGGATTTTGACATTATGGCTTCCAGTGCAGCTAGAATAGGCTCTCCTAAAGTTTGTTTGGCTAGTTTGTAGTAGGTACCATCATTCCAATGCATGGAACGTGTGTAATAAAACTGATGTTTTCCAGCTTCCTAATACGGGAAAGACTTTAGCTGGACTTCATCTTCTCTTCATTTGATTTTGCAGACCTCCTTCTCTACTGATACGTGTCCAATTGAGGAGTCTCCTGATCTTGAAGAAAACATAAGAGAGGAAAGGGAGTTAAAAGAGGAAAGGGAAGAAAGGGAAGAAGAAATTCCTGAAAATGCAAACACTGAAAAGATTTCCATGGAAACACTCCTCCAAGTGTTCCGAGGAGGAAACGAAGTACAGGACTCTAACAGATTTGCCAGTCACCTGAAGATAGAGCACATTTACTCAGAGGTTGGTTAGATTATTTTTGCAAAAGAGGCAACCTGTACATAAGAAATATTGCCCTCAATCTTGAGCGTGTTTTAAAACTGCTCTCAAATATATCATTGTATAGAAATTATGACAAGCTCCTTTAACTTAAGGAAACTAAGTTAAGTGAAAACCATTTTAAACATCTGCAGGATTTATAAAATTAATAAACTTGATTTTTTTACTTCTTTAAAGAACTTCATGAAAATATTTCAGGATCTAGGTGCCAAGAATCTGGAGCCACTTGAAGTTGCTATTCTCTTGAAGCATCCTTTTATTCAAGACCTGATTTTAAATTATCCAGACTATAAAATTCCTGTGAGTATTACCCAAACGTGTCCTAATTCAGTTAGGCAGAGGGTCAGAGCATTCTGGGACATTTCTAACATGAGCTAGCAGGGAAGTTGAAAAGCCAGACTTGGCCAGAGCAGGGTCTGGGGAAGCTAAGCTGTTCCGAGCATCAGACCAGAAAGGCCAGCCCGCAATACCCAAAAGGCAGCAAGCTCAAGCACAGTCAGACAGCTACCATTACTATGGGGCTGCCCCATCAGTACTATGGGACTACCCATTAGATCTACAACAGAAGGCCAGAGGTAGGTAATACTTAAAGCTGGGTGAATAGCAGCATTGAGGTTCTGGATCATTCCTGTTGCCCACTGACTCCAGCTCATGATCGAAAAGTATGGAAAATAGCATTGCTCTGACCAAAGAGAACTAGGCCAGACCATGATCCCCAGCCAGTTGCTGACATAGTCAATGTACTCTAATTATAGTACACATTGTCTCTGCAGTAGAAATGACAATGCACACAAAAGGTTGGCTGCCAGTCCCATCAGGGAAACAGTGTGCAAGATGGGGAAGCTGGGAACAAAATCCACAGAGACTAGACCAACCTAGCAAAAGAAAGGAAGAACTGCAACTCAGAGATCACCTAGGAACCAGCAAGCCGCAACTGCACAGGCTTAATGCACATTCATAGTAGCAAGTCCCAAATCTTCTACAGGAAGGGCTAAGGAAGGCAGACCCTGATCCCTACCCCCTTTCAGATTGTGGCAAATGGCTACTACCATCTCAGATACCTGTTTGACAGCATGAAATCTTCCTAATTGACTCCTGCCAGTTGTTTATTAGACTATGAAGGATTTCTGAGTTTATGATAAAAGCACTTTCACTTTGATAAATGCAAGTGGTCAAAGATGCTTTTACTCATGACTTCTCAGTGATTACCAATTACCTCTTGCAGGTTTCTTCCTATGCCCAATAATGAGATTTTTGTGCCTAAAATCTAATTGTTCTCTATCATTGATCTATTTTTATGTATTTTTCATTACTTATATTAATAATAACAGAAATTGACTTCTAGCAAGCTGCAGCTGCCATTATTCTAGGTACATCCAGAAGCCAATTACAAAAATAGCATTTCAGAATGCAGGCTCTGGAATCAGAAACTCATGGACTGAATCTCAAGTATAACACTCATACCTACCTTAACTTTCTTCTCATCCTGGCTTCCTCATCTGTGACATGGAGATAACGTTCATTCCTATACAAAGGGTTGTGTTAAGGGTTAAATAAGATCATGTATGTTAAGCAGTTGGCATGGTACCTGGCACATGGGAAACACTTAAGCAATGGTGGCTATTTTGATTACTAATTAATACTGAGCACCTAGTACTGAGACCAGTAGTATAAGATTCTGTGGGAGAAAAAAAAATGAACACCAAACTCAATTACTATTATCAAGCAAATTCCACTCCTGTTTGCAGGAAAATTTTTACATGATGAATTATAGGAGAATGATGTAAGATAAGCCAACCAAGTGCAAAATTATAACTGCTTATAGGTATTTAAATCATACAATGATTTGGGACTCGAAGTGTAGAAGGAGTCTGCCCAAGAAGGAATAAGCTGGGTTTTGAAAGATGGTCAGGGGTTTAGAAAGAGGAAGGAATAGGGAGGGAATCTACATGGATTTTGCTTTTGGGGTGGGATGGAGGCAGGATCCTAAGTGAGGCGTGGGCAGAGAAGAGGAAGCAGGACTGTGTGGGATGAGCCTGAGCCGGCCCTGGTTGACGAGCAGGTTTGTGCAGAGTGATCCCACTGAATTAGTGAAATCAGGCCAGATGACCAAGAACCCAGATGTCACACAGGGAAATGTGGACTAGACCTGAAAAGCAGTGGAGAATTGTTAGGCTTCTGAGCAAGAATGAGCTATGATATCAATTTCTTCATCCCTGGCTCTTTGTCTCCTACCCATATCATATCATTATGCCTCTACATTTAACTGGGCACTTTAAAAAATCATTTGTGTCTTTTTATTTAAATAGGCACAAATATTTGGAAACACTGTTGGCATTTATTCCAAGTTATTATTATATTTCACACATTCAACAAACATTTACTGTTTGCATTGAAATTAATGCATTGCATGTCCCTTTTCTGACTCCTATATTTCATACTTTCAATAATAAAGATCAGCTTTCTTCCCCATTTAGGATGAGGAAGGCATAATACAGTGGGACCCTTGAATTCGTAGGGACAGAGCACATCAGAACTAGACAAGGGGATGGAGGGAGGCAGGGTGAGAGTCATGATGAGGAATGGGGGAGAACCGCCAGGAGCAGGGATCTGCGCCTCTTTTGCTTTCCTTTCAGCAAACACCATGGTCTCCACAGGCCAATCTCTTTCATCTCATTTCATTCACCAAATTCTGTTCCGCATTCCAGGGACAATTCTCTTATATGAACCAGTCAAATACTTTGCAAAATCCCTTGGGATTATGTATAATAGAATTTATCATATAGTAGCAAGAAGTAGGAACATAAAGTGATGCTACAATTTATAGCACTTAATGGGAGAGAAAATCCCTGCAAAGTCCTGATGATTTGATAATATCCTCAAATATTAGTTACTCTGGTTACTGGCCAGAGTAACTAAATATGATTAACTTGCAGAGAAAGTGCTATTAGGCTCTTTGCCAGAGAGAAGAAAATCACCAACAGATGACTGCCTTTGAAAGCCTGCCCCCCTGGAGAGGTGTTCTGCCCCCCAGGGAAACCTGGAGGCCACAGAGTTTGTTAATTTATGTATTTCCCTCGTTTTGGAAGGAGGTGTATCAACTTGCTGCATATTTCAAACAAAGCACTTCTGGCATTTTGGGCAGCACAGTTCCTCCTGAGCCTGACAGGATGTCTAATGTCCCAGGCCCTAAACCTCTACATTCCAGGAGCATCTTGACATTTCGACCACCAAAACAGCACCAAAATGGACCCCTGGTGGGCAGTCCCCCTCTGGCTGAGTGCCACCCAGCTGGAGGGTGTCTGACCTCCAGTGAAACCATCACCCCAACACTAGTGTCACTTGACACTGTTGTGGTAGAAGGAGAAGAGTGAGTGTGTGAGTGAGTGGGTGGATGGACGAGTGCGCTAATCTGCCACAATGCTTCTTTCAGAAATGCCAGAGTAAGCTGCTTTCTCTCTTGCTCTCCTTGCCATAGCTTCTCCCTTCTCTCCCCAGAGGAATCTAGTGAGACGGTGGACTACCACAGTCATGAGTTATTCGTGCAATTGTGAAACAAAAGCCTAAATTCTGGTATTCTGAAAAGAAAGTGGTTCCCTTTCCAGTAAGGTGCTCTATTCTCATTTTCATTAACCAAAAAAAAAAAAAAGAAGAAGAAGAAGGAAAAAAAAAAATCCTGAAGACTCAGGAAATATCACACTCGTCCTGTCATCATTTTTTCTTTCTCCAGATATCCATGTACAAGTAAATATATCACATTTCAAAATGAACTTTAACCACAGTGCTGTTATTTGAAGATCTTTCAAGATAAGTAGAGCAAAAACTAGAGTGTGGTTTTTCAGGTTAAGACGTTGTTTGCTATTATAAACAGTGGGAAGTGAAGATTGTTGCCTAACAGCTCTGTGTTTACAAGATTCATGTTTAGAAGGGGCAACCTTTTAAAATACATATTTAAGAAAGTGAATATAATTATGAATATGTGTAATGTTAAGTTTTAATGTTTTAGCTTTGTTCATACTGCATGGCAGCCTGGCTGTGCGGCTCTGGAGCCACACTGATTGAGCTCACACTGTGTGTGACCTCACTGTGCCTCAATTTCCTTATCTGTGAAATAGGGATAATGATTATACCTACCTCATAGGGTTCTTGTGCAGATTACATGGATTAATATTAATACATATAAAATCCTTAGCCCAGTGACAGGCAGATTAAAATCACTCAATGCGTGTAAGATATTATTTTTATATTACTGATCTGTAGATATTTTTACTGTGCAAGAAATATTTCTGAGCTGTGTGAAGTTATGTCTGGATGGATTACTGTATTCGCCTTTCATCTCCTGAATGCACAGTGTGTCCTCTTGGGAAGGAAAGGAGGCTTCCATTGGTGTGTGCCATGACATGACAAAGCTCCGGCCTGCTTCTATGTTCAGGTCCAAACCGAGATCCCAGGGAGCCCATGTGGCCAGCAGCTACATGGAAGAACCAGATTTTATGTTGGATTTTGTAGTTACTCAGTTAAAGTCACCTTTTTACTTTCATAGACTTTATACAAGGAGATTATTTTCAAGCAATGTGCCTAAATTATTAAGAAAATCATCGGAGGCAGATGTGGCTCAAGTGGTTGGGCTCCCGTCTACCATACGGGAGGCCCTGAGTTCGGTTCCTGGGGCCTCCTGGTGAGGGCAGGCTGGTTTGCACCTGCAGAGAGCCAATAGCTCGCGCCTGCGGAGAGCTGATGGCCCGCACCCGTGGATAGCTGGCGGCCTGTGCCCATGGAAAGCTGGTGCAGCAAGATGACACAACAAAAGGAGATAAGCAGACACAGAGGAAATGCGCAGCAAATGGTCACAGAAAGCAGACAACAAGCACAAGCGTCGGGTTGGGGGGGGGGGAGTAAATAAATAAATAAATCTTTAAAAAAAACATTTGGGTAGATATAATGATATTAGTGAGGCACTATTAGCAGGTTGTTGGTGAGCATAGTCTATTTCCTATGGCAAATGTATTTACAAATTGAAGTGATCAAACAACTTTCTATAACAATTTAACAAATGTCATTTCTTAAGATAAACATGCTGAGTACATTTCTTTAAGAAAACCTATCATATCCTTAGGATTAAGGTTTACATTCAATAGGAGGTAGCAATAAATCTTTAAGTGTTAAAATCAGAATGTCCCAGGAGAATTTCTTTATAAACTAATGAGTCAGGACCCAGTTACATGAAGAAAAAATGCCTCACAATTTTAAGGGTGACTTGAAGGAACTCTTCAGCCCACTTTGTCTTCAAGGCATCTGACTGATAAAGGTTCTCCAATGTTCTCCTCTATCTTTATCAAAATATGATGGCTGCTTCAGTGCTTTGAAATCAAAGCAGCTTTCTCATTTTCTCATTCTCTCAAGCTTTTCCTCATTAACTGTTCTGAAAATTATGACCCTGATTTCAGCTATAAGCTTAGCCAAGGCTAAGTTTAAATATATCTGGAGCTATAGTTTTTCTACACTATGGAATGTTAGATAATCACAAATCAGCTCATCCCCTAATCCCCAAGTTAACTTTCTGTGGTCAGCACTAGTTACTAAAAATATAGTATTCAAAGAAGACACGCTTTTAAGAATTGTGAGTGGGACCAGAAAGGTCAATGGTGACCAGCTGTTCTTTTCTACTTGGTTCACTCAAGACTGACCTTTGGCTGTAAGAAATCTGTGTTTTCAAAGACCAAGATCCTTAAGGAAAATGATTCACTGTGCTTCCTGACAGCAACTTATATAAGCAATGTGCATGCCCTTTGGCAGGGGTCAGCTCAAAGAATAAAGTAACTCATGTCTGTGTTAGTAAAATGACAACAATTAAATTAAAACTTTTGGAACTCAGCTCTGAAGAGAAGAAAAACAACTCATGTTCTTAAAGTACTCCCCTAAATTTGTGAAACAAAAAAACTAAAAACCATGTACATGTAATTCTATATTTTGCACATGTTTGTACCACTTCTACATAGTGATCATTTTATTTTTATTTTGAAAAGTATTTGTGATATGAAATGTAAGATAGCTGGGTATTTTAAGCAAATGAAAAGCCGACCATATTATCCCTGATTTTTTAAAACATGGAGAAATGAGAATCTCAGGAAAATAATTTGCTGTTCTAAAATTCTGTAAAGCTATGGATATGATTAATTTAGCATTAGAATTTTCCTTCAATAGAAGATGAATGCTGTTTTTTATTCATTAATAAGACAGTTCTAATCTTTGGCTTGCCATTAGGTGCCACACTATGTGTAGTTACCTTTATACATTTTATTTCACTTAATGCGACAATAACTCCTTATTAGATCAAGAAACTGAGGCTCTAAGGGTACCACTAATAAATTGCAAGACAGGATATAAACTAAGTAGCAAACAGGCCTTTTTAAGGAAAAAAAAATACCACTTACTGTTTAATCACTGCCAAAGATTAGGTGATAATCCTAAATCATTTATTAATGTTTGTAACTTCTCTTTGAATCTTTTCTCTTAGGATATTAAAATGATTCTCCAAAGGAATGAACATGTACAAGGAAGTGATGGAGAGAGATCACCTTCAAGACTTACAGAAGAAAAGAAATGAAGCCAAAAGAGTGTAATTTTAAAAGTTAAAAATGAATCTTCCAATTATCAAATGTGAACATTGGTGTTTGTCATATGTTATCAGTGGAGAAATCACCCCTACCAGTTTATGAGGGGTGCTGAAAAGGAGACCTTCCATAACACAGAGAATAGCCTATAACAAACCTTAAAAGAGGAGAGCAAAAACATTCCCTATGGGAAGTATCTACATTTCGTAGGTATAAGTGAAAATTCCCCCAAAACTCCACATCAGGGTAGTACTGCTGTATACATTTTATAGTTCTTGTTCCACATGTGGTAAAATTCCATGTTTCATCCCAGTAGCAGAGAGAAGGCTGAATTATTTAAATGCCCCTATCATCTGCTCATCATTATTTCTTAATAAAGTATAACGTTTCCCTTAGAGCTAGGTGTACTTGTACAATTGTGTCTGTTTACTTGTATAAAGTAGTGACTCAAATACTTATCTCAAGAAAGTGTTTTAAAAAAAAAAAAAAAAGTGAGCAATAACATGTCCTCAGTGGCTTGGCTTCTGTGACACCCCTCTTGGGTCTCCTCACTGGCTGTTCTTTCAGAGGATCGTTGCTGGATCATCTTCTCTTACTCGGCCTGTAAATGTTGGAGGGCCCCAAGACTCAGTCCTTCCCTATCCACAGTCAATCCTTGGAGGATCTCATCCATTTCATGGCTTCATAGGTTTTATAATTGCTGATAACACTGAAATTTCCATTCCTTACCCTCCCTCGAACTCCAAACTTGTCTATCATCTCAGTGCCCACTTGCATTTCCATGTGGATGGCTAAATAGTTATACAAAATTCAACATGTCCAGGGCTGAATTCCTGATTTCCTCTTTGTCAAACCTGTTCCTTCCACAGTCTTCCCTCATTTCAGGCAACTCCATCCTTCCTATTGTTCAGACCAAAGATGTTATTAAAGGCATCTTGACTTCCCTCTTTCTTTCATGCCCTGCCCCTAGCCCATCAGCAAATCAGGTAGATTGTACCTTCAAAAGGTATTCAGAATGCAATCTTCCTCATCCCTCAGCCACAAGAGTCTGGTCCAAGCCACCACCATCTCTTGCCTGGATTATAGCAGTGGACCCCTAACTAGTCATCGGGCTTCTGATCTTGCTTCCTCTAAGGCTATTCCTGCCACACAGTAGCCAGAGGGAACTTTTTGTTATTCAGGCCAGGTCATCCCACCTCTGGACTCCAACCCTCTGTTGGTACCCTGTCTCATGCACATTCTAGCACAAGTTCGCATCTTGATCTGGGCCCCTGCTACCTTGCTGATCTCATCTCCTGCTCTTCTCCCCCCTGGCCTGCTCTACTAAAGCCACGAATCCACCTTGCTGATCCTCAAACACACCAGGCTCACCCTGGTCTCGGGGCCTTTGCACTTGCTGTACCTTTTGCCTGGAAGGCTTTTTGTTCCCACCTGTCTGGACACCTTGTCCCATGACTTCCTTCAGGTCTATGTTCATATGTCACTGTGCCAATAAGGCCTTCCCACACCACCTAATGCAAAATGGAGCAACCTACAGAGCTCTCATTTTCTCTGCTGCACTTATCACCATCTGACAGACTGCATGCTCGCTCTTCTATTTGTTTATTGTCTGTCTTTCCATTAGAGTGTAATTTCCATGGAATCGGGAATTTTATGAATTTTGTTTATTGTGGTGCCCCAGAACCTAACACAATGACTGGCATATGGTATTTAGTCCACACATATTTGTTGAATGAGTAAATGACATTTAAACAGGAAGAAATCCTTTATTGGCATAACTCACAGTAGCTAATCTCTTATTTGATAAGGTTTTTTAGCAGCCTTGTTTATCCCTTCTCCTATATGTATCAACTTTGAATTTAGATGGCAGCATTCTCCTTGCTGACAATTTTCACTGACCTCTCAAAGAGATATATAGAAAACACTTATTCATTTTCATTGCTGCATTCAATAGTCGAATTTCTCAAATAATTTGAGAGCAGGGGAAAGCCTTGCTCTTACTGTTGCACTGCTTTTGCTCTGAGCCCAGATCTCAGAGGGCCAGGAAAGGAAATCACTTCATGCAGCCAGGACCTACAACAAATCAGGACCTATGTGAAAAGACTAAAAGTGTGGAAACATTTGTGTAAACTATGTGGAAATATCACATTCAGATTGATCACTACAACAACCAAAGACAATTTCTATTGTTAGTGGAAATTATACTCTTTTTCTAGACAGTGACAAATTTCCTAATTTTGCTTCTAGTAGGCTAAGTTTTGTCTGAGATGCCTTTCCCAGGACCCATGTCTCCAAGATAATGGCAAATAGTGGTCTAACAGCATGTTTGGGAGATAGAAGAAACCCTGTTAAAGAGTTCCAATTTTCATCTTAACTGATTCACATGTGGACAAATAGGGTAATTTTATTTATTCTAGAGAAGGGAGCAGAGGAATAGCCTAAAATAGAATTCAAATAAATAAATATCATGATAAGGACACAGACAGTAAGCTAATCCCCATTTTATTAAAGATTAAACAAGACAAGGCAACATTATTTTAAAATAGGAAAAATTAAAAACAGAGCAAATTATTGCTTGCTGTAATAATTTTCTTGCATTAAGTTATTAAATAAGAAAATTTTAGAATCTTCTTCCTGAGGCCCATTAGCTGTTCTAAGATGTAGGAAAGCAACCATGCAAGGATACTTGCTGGAAGCTATTTGCCATGTCATTCTCTCAGTAATCATCATCATTAAGCAGCCCTGGTGACTGGGCACCACACAGAGATGGAAAGCCTACCCTCCCACTACTGGTCCTTCCTAGGCCCTCAGGCACTTTCTTGTGGCAGCATCTTTGCTCCCCTACAAGTCCTAGTCTGGCCTCAACTCTTTGTCTCCATCGTATTCCCTGTAGCATTAGGGAAATTGGCTTCTTTGCCTACTAGGTCTCAGGCAGTTTCTACAGTCCACATCATGGTAGAGCCAAGAGGCACCATCTTCGTTGAAGTCCAGTTGTTTCGTGACTTCTCATCCAAAGGCCAGAGCAGACGCTTGTTCCTGTTTCAACCTATTGCCTTTCCTTAACGCTCCCCACTAAGTATCAGCGTCATGACAGAGGGAAATTGTCAGTCTTCAACTCTTCGAAGGGGCCACCTGTTCTCAATTTAAAGCATGTCAGTAGGTGAAGACATATATCTCGACCTATCTGGGGCTTTTATAATAACATTCGATTTATATACAGCCAAATCAGTTTGGTAAATTTGGGGAGTTTCTAATTTAAAACTAATATTTAATCAGATTAATATTTATTTGTCACTGTCTGGAAAAAGAGTATAATTTCCACTAACAATAGAAATTGTCTTTGGTTGTTGTAGTGATCAATCTGAATGTGATATTTCCACATAGTTTACACAAATGTTTCCACACTTTTAGTCTTTTCACATAGGTCCTGATTTGCTGTAGGTCCTGGCTGCATTAATATTAAATATTAATATTTAATCAGATTTTAAGTCTCCCAAATAAGGTTGTGCATTTCAGGACTGTACATTCAACCCAAATGCCAATTTGAAAAGCCAGCCCTGAAGAAGTTATCATGTCACATGGTCATAAATAACTGGGAAAATCAATCTATTAGGCAGTGGTTCTGGTGTACATTATTGTATTTTTAGTTTATGTGAGATAATGAAATTTTGAGATCACCAAGAACTCATAATTTAAACTGTCATAAAAGAATATTAAACTCTTTTCTTTGAAAAGAAAGGGAAGCTAATGCTATTTTCTATTAAATTAATATAGTACTAATGATGCCTCAATAAAGGAATTACTTGGGGTAAAGATAAAGGAAAACAAAACACTCATAAATGTGTGGTACATGTGAAAATGCCTCCTCTCCCACTGTCATTGAATCCTGTGCCCTTGAAGATGAATAACAGAGTTGTCACGCTGAGGGAGATCACTTTTCTTACACTGGCTTTTTCTTTCCCTTTCTTCCCTGAACATGTCTGTTCTTCCTTCATGCCTAACTCCCAATGTCCACCTTTTTCAAAGAACCATTTCTTCCTTTTTAATAAAGACATATTTTGGATGCATTCCATGAAAATCCTTGCAAGGAAGATCACTATTTCTCCTATAAACATAGGTCAAGGAAGTGGCAACATCATCTGCTTGAAAAAGCTACTTTCAGATCATTTCCTGCCAACCTCACATTGTCCTCATTGGAAGTCTATGCCATCTCCCCATGGCTACCCTCTCTCCATCCTCAACAAATTCACCCACCAAACTGTTACCTTCTTCAGCATCTTCCACTTTTTGCCTATCTGTCTCCTGCCAAAATAGTTGCTTATTATAGCATGACCCATTTAACACATAATCTCAATCTTATCTACCCTTGCTACTACTCTAAATTATTTTTACACATCTTTGATCAAGTTCTCATTGCATTTCCCTTAAGCTCTGATTCAAATCTCTTTTTCACCCCCCAAAACTGTGGCACTGCCACTCTCTTCTTTATAATCAGGAAACAAAAAACACAGAGAATGAGAATAGCATGAACTGAGCACGTGTATATGCCATGAACAGTGAGAGAATGTATGTGAAATTTTCTCATTTCATCCTTGTAATAATGCTCTGGGATTGGTATTACTTTACAGATGAGGACATTATTTATCATGGAAGTTAAAGTGACTTTCCCAAGGTCACTCAGTTGTAGGGTGGCAGAACTATCATTCACATCCAGTTTATGACTGATGTCAAAACCTGTGCTCTTTCTTTCATAATGTCTTGCCTCTCTTTGAAAGTGGATATCTGAGAACTCTTACATTACCAGATGTGAGCTTTTTCATCTTTCCCCTTTCCTCCCACGGTGTACCCTCTTTGCTGTCTCATGTAATCTCTGCACTCACAATTATTCTCTCCTCTTTCCCTTCAATCCAAGAAGTAGTGAACCTTTTGAAATCTAACAGTTTGCTTCTACTGTGCTATGGGTCCTATTCCCTCTCCAACCTCTGAGAATGTGATCCATCATTACTTCTTGAATTCTTTCAACATATTTTCTCTGACTACTTCTTTTCAGCCTACAAATATGTCCAAAAATCAGGTATAAGAGGGGAAAATCCTTCCCTTGACTCTAGTCTACTTACCCCCTGGAGTTACTTTCTCTCTCTGTCCCTCTGCTTCCTTTTACTGCCAGACTTCTTAAAAGAATAGTCTTCAGTCCCCCACCACACAACTTCCACTGTATCACCTTAATCATAAATGGATATTCAGTTTTGTCAGATACTTTCTCTGCATCTAAAAAATGATCATATGATTTTTTGTTCTTTAGTATACTGGAATGGGGAATTGTATTAATTTATTTTCAAGTAATAAACCAGCCTTGAATTATGTATTATACTTTTTATATATCACTGGATTCTGTTCCTAATATTTTATATATAATATATAATATTTTATGTATATTTATTTGAATAACTATGTTCGGTAGAGATATTGGTCTATATTTTATTTTCTTGTAATAAAGCTGATATTTGCAACAGGTTAATTCTAGCCTAATAAATTAGTTGGTAAGTATGCCCTCCTCTTTTGTTTTATAGAAAAGTTTGTGTAAAATTGGTATTATTTCTTCCTTAAATATTTGTTAGCAATTCCAATGAAGCTATCTGGGCCTGGAGTTTTCTTTGTGGGAAGATTTTTAATTATGAATTCAATTTATTTAATAGATACAAGATTATCCAGGTTATCTCTTTCTCCTTGAGTGAACTTTACTGTTTTTCAAGGAATTTGTCCATTTCATCATCTCAGTTCTTAAATTTATTGGCAAAAAGCTTTTATGACATTCCCTTATTATCTTCAGTAGGGTCTGTAGTGATGATCCCTTATTCATTCCAGATATTGGTAATTTGTGCCTTCTCTCTTTTTTCTTGGCTAGTCTGGCTAAAGATTTATCAATTTTGTTTACCTTTTCAAAGATCTAGTTTTTATTTCATTGATTTTTCTCTATTTCTCTTGTTTGAAACCAATCATTTTATAACCTCTTTAAATGTCTGGCTTTCTTCTCACTACTCCACTGAAACTCCACTTGCAAACCTCTCCAAGGTCCCAGTTAACCTCTCAATAATTAAATGGAGCAGCAGTTTCTCTCCATAACTTTATACAACTAATCTTTCCCTAGTTCTTGAAATTCTTTCCTCCCTTGGCTTCCCTGACCAAGAATTCTGCTAACTTTCCTCTTATGTCTCTGATTACTCCTCTAATATCTTTACTTAGTTTTCTTTTCTTCTTCCTGTCTCAGTCCTCTCTTTCTTGGTTATTCCATCCACCTACTTAACTTCTACTCTCATCTATATGCAAATGACCCTGAAATGTCTTTCTTCCTGTCAGACTTCTGTGACCTCCAGAAGTTCATAAATAGTTGCCTGCTGACTTGAAAGTCCTGCTGGGCTCCTCAACCATATATCTTCAAACCCAGATCTTTGTCACCCCCATCCCTTGCCAGATATAGCATTTATGAGACATTTTACAGGGATATTCATGGTATCCTCATGATATCCTTGTGAACAAGATAAACAAATATGGGCTGGATGAAAAGACAAGTGAATTTGTAACCAGTGGAGTGACTTTAACAAGCATAAAGTACTCATCACATGAGTGATTCATTATCTTTCTTCTCAATATACTATTACCTACAGGAGGTACTGGCCAGAGCCTTCTCATTTACCACTGTGATACAGCATATCAACAAAGAGATCCAAAGAGAGGTATAGAATCCATGCTAATTATAATTATGGATGACACAATATTGGAAGAGATTTGAACTAAATTATGTTTAATAAGGGAAAAAAGAATCTTATAATGACTTGAAGAATGAGTTCCACCTAATAAGGTTAAGAGATTAATAATAGATAACAATAGATAATAGTAGATACTATTTATTCAGGGCTTACTATGAGCCAGGTACTATGCTATGAGCTTTACATGAATTACCTCATTTATTTTTCACAACTCTGTGAAGTAAGTACTCTTAAGATTGCCATTTTACATATGATAAAAATGAGGTTTAGAGAGGTTATATAACTTGCCCAAAGTCACACAACTGGTAAGTAATAGACACAGACTATGAAGCCAATTCTAACCCCAAAAGCCATCCTCTTACCCAGTTTGCTAAACTTGGGTACAAATAAATAATCACACAAGCATATGATGGAGGAAGTATGGCTTAACAGTGTTTAAAAATAAAAACAAAAGGTTTTGTTCAAAGTAAACTGAATATAATGAGCTGTATGATGTGGTCCCTAAAGAAGGCAATGTCCTCAGATGCATTAGGGGTAGTGTAATAGCTCAGACAAGGGAAATGCTGATTTTCCTCTGATCTGTGGTTGTCAGACCTCAACTGCAAAGTTGTGTGCAGTTCATGGCCACACATTTTAATAATATGCACACTTTTTTTACGCAGAGAAGCTGATATATATTCAGAAATGAAGGCCATCAAATGAATGTTTAGCCTTGAGTAGAGAGGCTTCTGACTTAGGTGACAAGGATGCCATTGTCAACCATTTGAAAGGTTGTCCAGATGAAATATCTTTTTCGTGGTTCTGCAGGGATGAACCAACACTGTTGGCAAATGCTGCAGCATGACAGATTTCAGTTTCCTATGAGAAACTACAAGCTCCTTGTTGCAAAAATATATTCAGACATGGGGTACCATGTGGAAGAGACGTTTGGTGGCCATGGCAGGAGCCCAGAACTTTACCCTTTTCTCCTGCTCTAGCTGCAGTTCCATCTCTACTGAATCAGTCACTCATCTCTGCTACCCCATCTTCCAACTCTGCAATGGGCCTTTTCACCTTGGTCTTCATCTTTGATCTCACCTTTCTCTAGAACACTTACTAGACTTACCCCACTGTTAGAGCATCCCATATTATCTTGCCTACTCGTGGAGCCCAATACTCCAGTCACTGAGCTGATTCCTTGTCCAGGCCAGCCTATGGTTCTCTAAGGGAGGATTACGGTGAGATCAGATGAGATACAGACATTGAATGGGGCATTTAGTTGGATGGCTTTATGGCCTCTTCCATCACTGACATTCTCTGGGAAGAGCTCTTCCTCCTGATTTCCCTCTCTGCTTTAATGCTTTAATGCTTTAACACCCATGGATCTCCTGGTCTCCCACTTTCAAACTTAAGACTCATCCCTACCTCCTGTTGCCTCTGTCTCACCTCATACCCACGTTTTATTGATAACTCTTTGTGATTGTCTCTCGTATCTGTCCTTTCCTTTTAGCTCCCACAGTCACCACACAATTTCAAAAACTCTCAAACCTTTCTTCTAGACTTTTGCAAAAGCTCCCAACTGACCCCAAACTGTTTATATCTTCTCCTAAATCCTCTATTTTTCTGTTCCAATCCAGCCTCTGACACTCAGCTTTAAACATGTCACACTTTTGCTTAAAAACATTCCCTCTGAACCCTCACCTACAAGATAAATCCCAGATTCCTTAGCATGTTATTCAGAATCCAACTCTACTTTCTGTGTTTACTCATCTTTTTTTTTTTTTTTAACATCCAACACCCAACACAACTGTGCCCAATACGACTTCTGGCACTTTTTAGATACTCAGTAAATATGAATTGAATTAATGAACAAATAAGGATTTCTCCTATTAACAGAAATTCTAGGAGGTGGAGAGTAACTTTTAGAGCACAGTTATTCCTGTACTCTTATATGCCCCTTATGCTAGATCTTTAGAGATAACTGGTTTAATCTCTTCAGGATGATGATGATGAGTGGGGGGAGGGCAGAGGGAGTCACTTTCTTCTTCCCCAAATGGTCCCCTGCAGCTCTGGAGAGGTAGGCAAGATCAGGTTGTATCTACTAGAAGCATATTGACTCATGGATGGTAATAAAGAACAAAGAAGCCTAATACAATCAGCTCCTTTTAGGACCTGGAGCCTACTCTTACCTTGAACAAGTCAGCCCAGCAGACCCCACCATCTGCTCTCTCTCTCTAGACTCTCTAGACCTCTCCAACACTTCCTACCTGTGGCAGTTTGATATTATTTATGAATTCCAAAAAGAGATATTGATTATGTTTGTAAACTGGTCTGTTCCTCTGGGTGAGAAACCCTTTGATTGTATTAGATTCAGTTGAGATGGCTTTGATTAAATTATGTTAAGATTAGGGCTTTGATTCAACCACATCATTAGGGCAACTCACAGTTGACTCCCTGACCCCTTGGTGAGCTACATAAATGGACGCTCAATCAAGAACATAGAAGTAGATACACAGAAGAAGAAACACACAGAGGAATAGGGAGAGCTCCACAGACATGGAAGAGGAATGAACTTTGATGCTGTGGCCCTGGGAAGAGAGATGAGCCATTCGCCTGATAGTCTACAGCCGACCTTGTGAAGAGACCAGAGCAGCTGAGCCCAGGAAGAAACGAGCCCTCCAGCCAACAACTG
>JAQZBX010001027.1:56202-72844 GCA_029593785.1 Cabassous unicinctus | reverse complement strand
CCCCTTTGGCTGACTAATACACTACCCATTTCTTACCTAAACAGAAAGTACCCTAACTCTGCCCCCAATTAACTCCCTCTCCTCTCACATTTTGCTGGCATATTTTATTCAATGACAAATTCATATTGCCTATTGAAATAGCTTTCTGTTTCTAATAGCTTTTCTGTCATGTTCTCTGGCAAACACCCAAGACTTAGCAGGGTATCCTCTGTTACTAGAGGCATCACCAAAAACCCTATTGAGCTAGCAACAAACAAATCTACAGACACATTCACCCTCAGATTCTTAGCATAGGACAGGGTGAAATTTTGTTTTCAAGCTTGTTTCAAAACAAATCTGGAAAGAGATGCTACCTGAGTCTTGTGGCTGCAGTTCAAAGCCCCCAAAGGGCCACATTGGGCTCAAAGCAGCGTCTTGAGCACTTGAGCTCCAAGCAAATGCTGTTGTGTCTTTGCTCACTTCATGCTAACCGCAGGGAGACAGCGATACAGAGCACTATCTCTGAAACAGCCTCACCTTGCTGTGCCCCCACAAACCAGGCTTAAACCACAACATCCTTCTCTCATTACGGCAGACTTCACTATGCACTCTGAAGAATGAGAGCTTACTCTTCTTCCATCAGTTCACTGAACCCATTTCATTGTAGAATCCCTATAAAACAAGGAGAGCTTTTTGCACCATGCTACTTTCAAAAGTGTCTAAAGGAAGAAAACCCTCACCTGGAAGATGCCCCTTAGCTTTCTGATGCCATAGTTTCTTCCTAAATTTAGCTACACTTCATTAGGCTTACCCACTGTGCCAGTGGCATTGTTTGGAAAGTTTCTTTAATAGGTCAAGGTGCCACTTAAAAAATATACTGCTATTTCTTCCAGAGTGCCTTTGATAATCATGATGATAATCATTATTCTATCCATTGCATTTTCCTAAGGGAGGCAGGACAAGTAGAAGTAGGTAATATTAAATACTTAGTGAGTACGTGAAACTTGCCACTATTCTAAGCACTTTATAAGATTAAGTCATTTAATCCTAATTTATAGGTAACCCTGTAAAGTAGTATATTACTATCCTTATTACATAGCAAAGTGAGGTAAGGCATGGAGGGGTTAAGGAGCTCACACTAGCCCTTATAGCTAGTTTTTAGAAGCTAAGGTTCCAACCCAGGAAGGAATCTAAATCCAGAGTCTTTGCCCTTAACCACTAGACTAGCCTTCTTCTCTATCACCTACAGGCCAGGTAGAGGCATTACCGGGTATAACCAAGTACATAAAGTCCCTTCTCTGTTAAGGATTGGTTTCTCCAAAGTCCTGCCCTTTGAGCATCTCCCTCCCTACTGATTCAGAACTTTGCTGCCTGGACCTGGCCTTTTAAAATCTGACTCCATTGGCCTAAATAGCCGATCTTTTTGTGGTCCCCTGCTTTGCCTCACATCTGTTGCTAATTTCTCTGCTACTTGACTCTAACTTCCAACCCTCCCACCCCACCCCAGATTCTGATCTCTGTATTTCTCTTCTCAATACCCCTCTAGTAAAACCTCTGACCTTACCCAGGTGGTCCATTCATTGTCCAGCCTTCCATCTCAGAGAAAGGATCTCATCTCTTTGCCAGGGCAGAAGAACTTTTGGCCATTGGGACAAGCCCCCATGATACACTTCCTAAACTAAGCCCCTTGCCACAGAGGAATCATGATAAATTAATATGTTTCTGTAAGCCTGGATAGCTTAATTTAATGCTACCTAAAAACTACTGAAGGTGTATGTCCTATAAATTAATTTTCTCAGGTTTCCTCATCTCTATTATGTAACAATTTGACACATGTGTGGCTGGAAACACAAATGCTAGAGGGACTTGGCAGATAATTTAAAAATATGTAACAGGCCATATTAAGAAAAAAAAAAAAAGATAGCTTCTCAGGGCTTTAATTTTCTTGCTTTTGAAAGAGAGCACAAAAAAAGTTTCACTTCTCTCTGAAGTCTACTAAGAGAAAACAGCGAGCACAAGCACTATGATAAATAGCAATTCAAGTCACCTTCCTCTCAGTGCCAGAGAGGCAACAGGGCATGGAGAGGACTGTGTCACACACAAATTGGCTGCTACTAAATGTTACTTGACAGTAGCATGGGAAGTGAGAATTTCAGATTTTTATGTGAGTTCTCCTAAATTTTAAATATTGGCAACTAATTTAAATATTTTAAAACACTCTGGGCCAGTTCTGTGTAAGCCAAAAATCCATCTGTGGGCCTTGCATTGTGGCCTATTGGTTTTCAACTGTCAGGTTTCCCAAAAGGTGACACGTCAAGCAAGTCAGGAGAAGAGCTGGTCTTGATGGTGAGAGTAGAGACTCCCATACCCTTGGCTTCCCAATTTAAAGCCATGTGCCCAACGCCACCACTGGCTCATACAGTGCCTTTGTGTGAATCTTCACAAGGCACTTTGTGAGTGGATGAATTATATAATGCCCCCTTCCTCTGGACAGATGCGGTACCAAGACAAGACAATGGGTTGGCTAACAGATTTCAGGCCCCATCCTCCTCTCAGCTGGCTGCATTTGTGCAGTGCACAAACTGTGCTACCATATGAAGTAGACTTGATGTTGCTTCACCCAGCAAATCTGGACGCTCAAACTATGTGTGAGGACAAATATAAATTATCTAAGGAAGGAAAGCAATCAGCAACCAGGATTCTCCAGCTAATGCTCTGCAATTCTTGGGCTGCCAGATATTTGACTCCTGAGAGGCCTGATGGAAGACCAAGATCAGAGATCTAACCCTTTCTACAGGCTGTTTTCTCATAAACTGCATATCCCACACACACTAGACATGGAAGGGCAGAAGGGAGATATTGCACACATGTGTGAAACAAGGCTGAACTTCGAAGAAACCTGGAAGTTGTAAACTAAGACAGGACCTGAGACTAAGAACACAAACTCATGGCACAATCTTTCAATGCATTTTCCTATATGTTCCTTTGCACTGGGAGGTCAGTACTGAAGTCTGAATTGATGGGAAAGCCAGCAGTGCTTCCCATAGCCACCCCTCTTCCTATGACTGAGCAAGGCCGCTGAGATGGCGGTTACTAAGTACTAGATGATTGTGACTAACTGATGTTAGTTGCGATCAGCTGATGATCTGGAAACCACAGCTGGTGGATCTATTTTCAAACCAGCAGGAGACCCATTTCATAATGCACTCCCTTCCTCTTGCAGAAATTCCCAGGGGCTGGAGAACATGGTCAGAAGTTGTATTCCCCATGCTCACCCAATCATCATGTCCTCTTTCACTGTCACCATCGCATCTTATGAGAAATAAAATGTTTCTTCTGTAAATGTTATGACTTATTTTAGGAGAGCACTGGGGGGGAAGCACTCCCTTTGTTCTCCTCCCATCTTCTGCTCTGCACCTCTGTGTCAATACTCAACTACCAACATGAAACATTTTCACAGCTGAAGCTGCACGTGGGCAACAACTCTGAGCCATCACAGGGTCTGAGAATGGAGAACAATCTCCTCCTCCCTCAACCTTCCTGTGAGGCAGTGACAGCTGCTCTTTCCATGCAGAATGGAACTGATCTCCATTTCTCCTCTAGACAGAGCAAGAGGAAGTGGCTGAATGCTGAGTGGGACCAACCTTGCCACAGAACCAATGGCAGAATGACTGGCTAGCCACCTGCTCCTGGAAGCTTCACAAGAGTTTTTCAGTTGGTACCTACTTAACTAGAGATGTTAAGTAGTTACTTATGTTCAGGCAATAAACCATTATTTCTCATGAACCTAGAGTTTCTGCTGGGGATGTAGCAGGAAGTCCAGCAAAAACTTAAGCTGGGATTCAGAAGCCCATATGCACAAGGCTAAATCCTAAGACAAAACATACATTGAGTGTAGAAGGAGCTAGAGATGAGCAGCTAGATTGGGTAACAATGTCATGGCCACAGTATGTTTTCTGTTACCTGGGTTTGTCTTCGAGCAAAGCTCCCTCAGAGAGAAGGGACTATAGGTACATGCTGAAAAGGGCCATTTCACTAAAACCCTGGGATATAGTGTCTCTAAAATGGAGTAACACCAAAAGAAGAGTGACAAAAGGTGCTTTCCCCCATCCAGAAGAATGTCATGTAGCTTTGCCTCCCTCCCACCCACCTCCTAAAACACCAGGATTCCAGGGTCCCAGCTGCAGCTGGAGACATGCTGTTTTAGTCTGCTAGGTTGCCAAAAGCTATATACCAGAAACGGGCTGACTTTTTTACAATGGGGATTTATTAACTTACAAGCTTAGAGTCCCGATGCTTGGAAAATGTCCAAATCAAGGCATCAACAGGTGATGCTTTCTCCCCAAAGACTGGCTGCCAGTGACCCTGGACTCCTCTGTCACATGGCAAGGTATATGGCAGCATCTGCTGGTCTCTCCCTTCTCTTTTGGGTTTCTTTGCTTTCAGCTTCTGGCTTCAATGACTTTCTCTCTGCTTCTGTCTCCATATTTATCCCATTTATTAAGGACTCTAGTAAGAGGATTATGACCCACCCTGGGCTATGCCTTACTGAAGTAACCTAGTCAAAAGGTCCCACCTACAATAGGGTTACTTCTACAAAAATGTATTAAGTTTACAAACATGACTTTCTAGGGTACATCCAGCTTCAAACTGACCCAGTGCCTACTAGGAGAAAGAAGATCTTCAAGGGGGAAAATCCTGGAAGGAGTGGTGGTGGCCAGAAGAAGGGGACAAAGTCAGTGAAAAGTAAGAAATGACAGGTTCCTGTGTGCTCTTCCCCTGGCCAGATATGTATGTAACCACATGAGACACCCCTGCCCAGAGGTTCCCAAAATTACTTAGGCAACATTTGTCAGGAGGCTGATGGTCCTAAAAGTAAAGGCGGGTTCAAGGGCCAGAGAAGTGTGAGTTATTGCTCTTAACAACTGGACCACAACCATTATCCCTGCAAGATGGAGACACCTAGAGAAATTAGATTTTGAAGATTCAAATATTTTAACCTTCAGAGCCTGTTTTCAACTCCCACATGTTTTCAATTTAACCTGTATGAAATGCTTCTTAAGAATAAATTGTATGAGCTGGGGCCCTTGCCCAGCATTAAGAAATGGGAGGAGGGAAGAACAGCTTTAATAAAGGCAGCCCCCGACCCAGGTGCACCTCTCTGCCTGGAGGATGCCCGCATCCACGTCTTGGGTGTGTACTTTTCTCTTTCCTTTCATTTCTCAATAAACTTATTACTGGCCTAATCAAAAAAAATTAAAAGAATAAGTTGTATGTATAATAGGTTATTGCAGTAAAAGGTGGAAGCTTGTCCTAGGAAGATTTCCAGGAGCAAAAGGGTGGTGAGGATACTCTGTTTCTGACCTTGAGAGGCAAGGCTACTACCCCACTCCTTAAAGCCTCACCCCATCTTGGTAGCAGCAAAGCTAGTTGTGGACTCTGTAACCAGAGACATCTATAATGTACTTGCCAGGTCTCTGATTCACAGGGAACATGAGAAGCCTTGTATTTCAAGTTGTATCAGTTGTAATTTTTTTCATGGAATTGTCTGGTATTGGGTAATCTTATATTCTGCCCATTTTATTTTTCCCGTGTGACACTGGGGTGGTGATCGCAGTTCACATTGTGGGGCTGTGGCAGAGAAAAATATGAAGGTTCCCTATGACACTGACTCACTCTGTCAGCCCTGTCAAAGTTTCCCCCTCGCATAAACCCCCAATGACATCATTACATTTTCATATCCTCAAAATCAAGCTGTGTGTCTGGGAAAATTTTCCTTTACCATCAAGCATCTTGGCAGAGGTCAGAAGCAGCATTGGAGGGATATGCATGAAGTCACAGGATTACCATGCTCCTGGAGATTTGAGGGTGGAAAGTAATAATTATATTTGTAAAGAGTTGCTTTAAAAAGCATTAAGTGTGTAATACATTTATATGGAAAAATTAAGAGACTAATTTCCAACCCAGTCCTGTCTGACAGTCCCATGATACTCCACCCAAGAGTTAACCACTGTTACTAATTTCATAATTATCCTTCCAGAGAAGTTATTTCAAAAATATGCACCCTCCCCCGACTTAACACCTCTTGTAAGTGATTTAAAACAATGATTTTCAAATTACAAAGTGCATATGAATCACCAGCAATCTTATTAGAATGCAGACTTTGATTCAGTAGGTCTGAGAGGTTGCATCTCCATGGACCACACTTTGAGTAGCAAGTATTTAGAACACTTTATCTACTCTAATACATGGCTGGTAGCAACGTGAATTAATACAGGCTTTCTGAAAGCAATATTATGACCTTATAAAATTAAAACTAGTTGACATCTTCAATGTGGCAATTCCATTCTTGAGAATCTATCCCAGAGGAATGTATTGGTATGTCTATATATATACTTGCATGTTTACTGCAGTGGAAATAACTAGGAAAAATGCCCATTTATAGAGAATGATTGAGTTAATTGTGATCTATCCACACCATTGGAACTGAAGTCATTAAGGAGAGAGAGACAAACAAACTAGTTATCTCTAGCTGATCTAGATAATTTTCCACAATATAAGTAAAGCAAGATTCAGGGAAGCATGATACTGTTTTTGCAAAATAAAAGACAAAAAACTAAATGGATAAGTATGTGAGTACATAGATGTAGGCATGTAGAGTATATGTACATATGTGTGCTTGTATGTGTTTTGGATGTGATTCTATGAGCATGAATAAAAATATGGGAATATACATACTAGGTCACTAAGTTGTTAGCCTGGATTTAGGGGGTAGGATAAGATATGTATGATATTTTTATTCATGTAAAATCGTATATATATGAGTGTATTTATAAGTAAATACACTCACATTTTCCATCAGAAAACCTTATTTTATATTAAACAACCATGTATGGCATAAAGAATAAAATTTTTACACATTTTAAGATAAAACATGAGATGTCAATGGTCTTAGAACATGGTCTTCCTCTCAGCTTCCTTAAAAGGACTTTGTTATAAATGTTTGAAACTCCTCACTTAAGGCATCGTTGCCTATGTGGTACCTACCTTCTGGTTTGGTGGCTTTTTGCATGGAAAAAAAATGACGGTAAAGATCAATGACTCAATCATGGTCAGGGAGGATATGATTTGAGATTCCCCAAAATCAGTTATTCTTAGGAGTGGCCACCATAACTGTAAGTAAATCCCCTTGAGGTCGTTGAAGGATACTAGCTGCACCTCTTCATATTGCTCAAAAATTGCCATCTATCTGTAATGCCTTTTTCTTCAATGCTTGTTTTCCCCAAAGGAATAAACACCAAATTGGCAGTATCTATCCAATGACACGGTGCAGAATGTGGGGCAGACTACCAAAGCATGTGAGATGCACATAATTTGAAATCTTTCTATCCTCAGACTTAAGAAACATTTTTTCCTCCCCACCACTTACCCACATCTGAGCACAATCAGACACACACCTAAAAGACATGTAGGGTAGATCAGCTAGGAAAAAATAAGGCCACATTTGCATTTTGTTTTGAATATGTTCAGACGGTATCAAAGATTGTTTCCAAGATACAGTCCTGGTTTTACAGTCCAGGTCAAGCTTTTAACCATTTCAGAAATGGATCAGAGTACAGGTTTCTAGCTCTTTCTTCCTGTAACATCCAGAACAGGTTTTGTTTGACTTCAATGGCAAAGCTATTAGACTTAAGTAAATATATAATCTAATATGTTCAGGATCTGTCACCCATAATTTTAATTTTTATGAGAAATTGAAAGTTACTCAGACAGTTAGACATCCAGACATTCAAAACATCTGAGAAGATTCCTTCCCAAAGAAAGGTTGGAGCCATGGATTGGAGCAAAGACAATTTTCTTGATCTTGTTTTTCTTGTCACCTGCATTAACTTTTCTTATACTAGTGTTGGTGAGTAGGATACTGGCTGCTTATGGTTTCACAAGAAGGCTCTGCATAAATTGGTGTTCTAAGCACTTCTGGTGCCAAAAAGGTGTAAAAACTTAGTCTTCCTTGGCCAATAACGTAGTGTCCTTTTCACCTTCATTTTGAGGGAACTAAAGGTTATCCACCAAGGAGACAGGGGTCCACAAACCTGTATGGATGATGTGGTGAGGGACATCACAAAGACCAACTGGGAGAACCATAGTCTCTGACCTATCATAACTTCCTTCCCAGCTGAATGTTGACCTGGCACGGGCAGTAAGTATCGAAGCCCATCATCCAAGGCATAACTTCCATGGGCTAATACAGCATCAGGGAGATGAAGTCCCACTCTGCCTCCTTCCTAGCACTTCAAGAACATTAAGGTCAATTTGGAAACAGAGTTCTGGATCTTTGGCTGGTCCCTAGAAATGCAGCCAAAGAGTACTGCAAGGACAGGAGATAGCAAGGTACAATTCTATTACGTTCAGACAGCAGTCACATACATTTACAGGAACAAAGGTGACAAAAGTGCTTCCTGAAAAGGGCATCTTTCATTATATGCACTTTTTTTTCACTAGTTAACATTTCCAAAACTGGATTGAACCTTGCAATCGATGTCATCTTAGACTTGGCAAATTACAGTAAATCAGAACAATCTCAAGTTCACATATCAATGTTGGTGGGAGAAAAAGCAATTGGAAATGCTTGCAAAATTAGTTGCTCTCTTAATCATGACTTGTCCGTTTTGTTTTGTTTTGTTTTGTTTTGTTTTTAACTATGCGTTGGCCTAGGAAGTATCTTCTTTATTGATAGTTCCTAATTAAACCTCCTTCCAGAAATCCCAATTTAACAAAGTTTCTGAATTATTGGTGCTGACTATAAAGATAATTTGCTTTAAAGATAATTTTCACTGTTTCTCTTGTTATCTCCTTCTATGCTAGCTTGAAGCCTGACTGACTGGTCTTGTCATTCTTTCCTTATTGCATTTGAAAGAATTCAAATCTGAATGGATTGCAACTCATATTTCATCAGTTGTGTAATTCTAATTTTCCCCTCCTTGTTTATAAATGTTAAATAGATTTTTATTGTGAGACCTGAACTCCTTCTTAAACAAGAAGAATTGTGCTCAGCAGGACACTTACCTGACCTACTTTGATAGGAATGTGGTTCACAATTACAAGTCACTTACCAACACCAGCTGACCTATTTCCAATTACAGAAGTCTCCTCTGAAACATGTATCAAGAGGGAATGTGAATTAAAATTCTGATGGAACTGCCTCTTCACTCAGACAGGAGCAAAATGATGGAAAATGCTGCTACAAAATCCTACTCAGTTATTCAGACAGTACATCTTTTTCCTTGTTCCTCTTTTTTCTCCTTAAGGTATCCTGTGTTCTTCATTAACCAACCTTAAGAACCAAGTCCTCCTTTAGTCAACTCTTACGTTACCGGTTTAAAGTAACCAGTTTAAGTCGACGTCTTAGAATGAAGACGATGTCTGAATGATTTTTTAAATCTTTGAATGAAAAAGCTGTTTCCGTGACTTGATCAAATCATCTGTCTGATTTTAGGAGTATCATATAAGACACTGCCTTGGGATTATGTTTTTGACATGAACACTACTACATATCAAATATACTCTAGCTGACATGGAAATCAAACTCAAAATGGTACTAGCTTAAGCTTTTAGAGGGTCTTGGTGTTGCATGTTCTAAAATCACAGAAATAAACCACCCATCCATTTATTCTTGTTATATAATTGCCAGGGTGCTAATTACATGTATTTTGGGTGTTTCCTTATTGGGGAAAATGTTTTTAACACCTATAAACCACAAGTATTGTGTCATATTAAACAAAACTTTTTGCTCCCACAATTTGTTCAAAAACAATTTGTATCTGTAAGCAAAAAATTTCTAGGCCAAAATGCTGACTTAGACCTTATGCTGGCTAACAGCTCAAAAAGTAAGATGGTCTATCGAAAGAAAGGGCTTAGGTTGGACTGGACTTCAGAAGCAAAGCAGAAGTGGGGGTGAAGGGGATCCCTTTCATTTCAATCCACAATTGGCTCAAGATTTTATTGTGGTTTTATTGCCTGGAAAACAAGACTGAATCCTACTCATTTGAAAACTCAATCTCATAGCGCAGTACTACTTCAAAGCGGCTAAGAACAAAATTAACTTCTGGTGTATCATAAAAACAAAAGTTGGTATGTTGAGCTAGAGCTGTTGTCTAAACTATGTAAACAGGAAAACCTATTCTCTCTAAAGTTTCCTACCTGAACACTTTTTGTGTTGTTGTTCAGCAAGCATGTTAGTAAATCATCAGGAAACATCAAGATGTTGCTTGCAGTGGTTAAAATACTGCTTCCTTGATATAGTAACCTACCGCAAGATAACAAAAACAGGAATAGTTGTAACCAACCAGAACTGAGCCAACTGTCTGTTATCTGCAACAAAAAGGGAGAAGGGATCATGCAGGAGGAGAGAGAGATGGGCAGAGACTTAAGACTATGGTCTGCTTTTACTGGGAATTGAAGTATGTGAAGGTAAATTAAGTCAGGTTGATTAACTGACCCAATCTTCTTTTCAAACTTGAAATCAATCCATTTGAAAACTTTAAATAGGAACCTACCTTGCCCTGGGAAAAAACATGAAGGTTTGTTCTTGTTTGTTTCATTGAAACAAGGAATTTGCCTTCAAGGAAGGTACAAGAGTATTTTTCGGGTTTTAACAAATATGTTCAGGTTCTCAAGAGCCAGAGCTGACAGACATTTGCTGACATCTCAATTCCCATTCTGGGATCTAAAACCAGGCAGGAACAGAAGAACTTGGAGGGATGACAGAGGAGAACTCAGATAGTAAAATGGCTAGGGGGTGATGCGGCAATAAAAGCATAGAATAATTTGAGATTCTTCTACCTGGAAGAAAGAAGACTGACATATAATTTATTCATGTTCTTCATGTATGTGAAGGCTAAAGCAGTGAGTAGCATTTCTTGATGTCCACTGACCTCAGCAAAAGAAAATGAGCTCAAACTATTCCACGAAGGAGTTAAATTTCAAGCTTTCCTTCATTCAGCAAGCTTTTATAAGGTATTGGACTACAAGATGTCTAATGAAGCTCCAGATAGCTATGATTCTGTGACTCTTGCTTCACAATCAGCACTACAAATATTCCCCCAAGCATTCATTTCCTCAATGCTTATTGAAAATCACCTGTGTACCAGGTACTAGAATGGCAATTAAGAAATGGATAAGACATCATGCTTCCCTTAGGGAACGGCCCACCTAGTGAAGGGCACAGGCTAATAAACAGGTCATTACAACCATTATCACGAGCACCCAGGTGCCTATGGAAATGCAATGCAGAAGACCGAAGACTAAAGTGTACTGAGAAGGATTGTTCAGCACTGGAGTAGACTGTCAAGTAGCTTATGGAGTCTCTTTCTCTGAGACAGGCTTCTCTAGGCCCAGACTAACATTTAGAGTTTGACTCCTTCTAAGGTATATTTGTGTTCTTTGTGTTCAAAAGTGTGTTCTTTGAGGCAGGTTAGTATGGCAGTTAGCATGGGGTTGGAATCATACAGACCTGATTAAAATAGCAGTGTGACCCTGGGGAGGTTATTTAACCTTTCAAAGCCTGTTTCCTTTCCTATGAAATATGGTTGTTGTAATGATTAAATGAGATAATATGAGGGATTCAGTAAGTGCTCAGCATGTGTTGACAATGATGATGGTAATAACAACAAGACGAACAACAATGATGAAGGGTAGTGGGCCCCGTGCCTACACATTTACTCACTTGGCTCTTTGAGAAGCTGGTGTCAATTTCAAGGCTATTAAGAGTCCCACTCCTTCAGGAGATGGCCTTTTCAGTGGTAACTTTCCTACCATGAGCTGCATTTCTCTCCTGCCTGGGGTTCTTTCCATTCACCATTCAGCCCTTGCAGTTTTTTCTCTTGATAAAAGTTTTCATGACTACCCCTCAATTCTGGTCAAAGCAATTCCTAATTCTCTGCTGGCATTCATTATCATTTCTTAATTTGCATCATAGACATTCCTTCAATTGCTTCATAAACAAACATTTCTTGTAATTGCAAAAAATCTGCCTAGAAAGTTGAGGGAAAAGGGTAGTGGCACTAGTTTCTGTTCTCAGTGTTAATCAACGAAAGACTGAAAGTGATGCTTTATGACTAAACTTTTGAAGAAATGAGACTAAGGTGATGAAGTCTTTGTCTAGAGCCAGTGGTTAGTGTTAGGAACACACTTCACACATTCTTTTTTACTGTATCAACTAAATTCTCTTAATTTAATTTTCCAAGTGATGAAGTTTTAAATTTCCAAATAATGATAACATTAAGCATATTGAAACATACTTTTGAATCCCATATCTCAATTCCTTTGTGAATGTGAAACAGTGATGAATTATCATCTTTATGATCAAAAAGGAGAAAAAGTTCTGAACAACAGTGAACAAAAATTGACAGGAACAGAGGAAAAATCACATCTGTGTATGGGAAATTTGACAGTGAAAAACAACTACTTGTCAAGTTAGAGACAAATAAAAACTTACATAAAGTAAAATGGAAAGGTAAATATAGGGAATATTTGTCTACCATAGAGCATTGAAATAAATGCAAACCCAAGTGAAGATTTTTTTGTCTCATACCTCCTTCCGTCAATAAAAGGAGTTGCGAGTGGGCAGCCTTGCTCCTTCTTCCCTGGTTGCCCATCTCCTTCAACCACCTAGGACTGCGGAACTTAGGAGACAGTGTTCAAGGGCTGCTTCAGTGTAGAACCAGTACAAGGACTAAAAGGGGAAAGTTTCAGCAGATGACTGAATGATCTCCAATGATTAATTTGACTGCTTTTATTTCACCACTGAGGTGACTGACTTTGGGGGGTAAATAAAAAAAGCCTAAATTTTCAAGGAATCAAAGGCAGACAAGTAGCAGAACCAACCTTTAATGCAGAGAGCAACAAAGAAAAGAGTTTCGGCAATTATAGCCACCATTTGCTAAGTATCTATGCTTTGAGGTTCATAACTGTCCTTTGCAAAAGACATTATTGTAAGCATTTTTAAAATTAGAAAACAGACTCAGAAGAGTGGTTTGCACAGCTAGTTTCTCTCCACAACTGTATACCTTCTCTCTGATGTGGTCTATGGCACTCAGCCTTTTCCAGGTTGCATTTTGGTTATCTGTTTGATTGCCTTATCCTCCCATATTGAGAGAAGATATGTTCTTAAATTCTTTTCATATCCTTGAGATCTGGTCCTTAAATGCTGCTCAATGAATTAAAAAAAAAAAAAAATCTTAAGAAATTTTATCCAGAAGAGAGTTGTTTTTCCCTTCAACTTCTTCATTTGTTTTATTTCTTCTCATGGATATTCTAGCTGTGTGACTTTGAGTAGGTCACTTAATCCTTCAAAACTTTAGATACTTCATCTGTAAAATGGAGATCATGCCATCATTTTAAAGAGTTGAGGTGAGGCGTAAATAAACAATAAATGCCTGTACAAAGTAAGCATGGACAAATCTACTGCTGCAGAAGTCCTCCTATCATACCAAGTATGGGACTTAGTCAATTAACCAAAAACAATGGAATAAAGATTAGAATATTTAAAAATCACAACCTAAAATTTTTAACATAAAATATATTAATGTCCTTTCACGCACCCATATTTAGTATAAGACCAAGGACTTTTCTTTGAACAAATGCCCTCTTATTAGAGTTTGACCTTGTTTTCTGTATAGACTTGTAAGGCTTCTCTAACAATTTCCAGTTTTTATTTCTTTTAAGTGGAGTAATAAAACAGTGACACTCGTGAAATTGAGTAAAGAGTGCATTTAGATGTTTTTTCTTTTACTTTTAAACAATCTTTAACAATTGTCTCACACATTATTTGATTACAACATTTGAGTGCAATGAATAAATCAATTTTATCACTCAAAGTATTCAGTGTGTCTTTTATTTTATTTTATATTGATAGCTCATCAGTTCGTCTATTATTTAACTACCTTACTTAACTAAAAATAACCAGTATATCCAGCATAAAAATAATTTGCAAACAAGCATAAGTTATCTCTGGTAAATAAATAACTCCTCAGGTCAGAGCAGAAGTTTGCTTTGCAAGGTCAGCCTGCCTTGAGTATCAGTGTGTTTACAGAGGAAACAAAGAGAACACTGGTTAATCTAAAGAGTCAGATATGTGAAGATCAGATAAGAGAGCTTCTAAAGACACCATCGTTCTTATTGTTCCTTTTCCCTTAAAGCTCGGCCTAGGACAGAATATCTTAATCAGCACAGCTGAAAGAAGATAGACCAGCTGAGCTTTATTCATGGATCAGGTTAGTGCCTTGCTGATGCCGCTGCTCCTCCTGAGTGTCGCGTAGAAGAACAAGAGAAAATGTAAAAGAAGCAAATATGAAGAGAAAGGGAATGCCTGACTTCTGTTGGACAAAAAAAAAAAAAAAAAATGGCAGTCCAGGGAACTGCTGGGCAGGGCTGACAAGTTTCAGAAGTAAACTTTGTCTCTTTACGATTCTGAATTGTCACTTCTTGAGTTTGCACTGCCCCCATCTGTTTGTTCCCTACCTATTACTAATAACAGAACACTCTAGAAATTTTTAAAAAGACAGCTGTATGTTTTGACCAGTTTATTTAATCTATCTGCATTTACTCCATAACCCACAGGACCTTAGAGATCATCTGGTTCCACGGTTTACTGACAAAAACTCAAGAGTGAAATTTTCTTTTCAGAGTGAAATGTTTAAAGAAGTTGTAATATATTTAGAAATTAACAAGAGACCTATACTAATTGCAGAGGAAGCAGGGTCTTTTGCCATGGCCACCTTTCCTAGTTTCCCCTGAGGACTCCTTCAGAGGCCTAAAACTCTATGAAAATCAGCAAATACCTTTCATAATCTTGTTCCTGCTGTACAGCCAGACTAGAACTAGTCACTTAAGCACACACACATAAACATGTGCTCCTTCTTTCAGCACTGACAACTAATACTGTATAGATTTCATTGATGGTTTCTTGGGAATTTGGAGCAGAGCTATATATCGTACAACACACAGGAACATAGTCTAAGAGTCCATTCACTCTTTGAATCTTGATTTATCCCAAATTCTGTGCCGTATGGCAACTGCCACATCTGTTTTGTCTGCCCTCTCCTCAGAGCTATACCCCTTCTTTTGCATCCATTTCCATATTCCCCACCCCCTACACACACACACACACCCCCCACACACATAGAGCATTCCTTTTTTTACATAAAGCAAAGCAAGCCAACTAACTACCATACCAAAACCCGATTTTTAGCCTCACATGACCACCCTTTGCCTCTAACCATGCTTTTGAAGAGCCACTGTTCTTTCAATCACATACTGATTTTGGTCAACCCCTCAGGCCCTAAGATAACACCTCAGTGACCTGTTAGTCAAATAGGCTTTCCACCATGCCTGTAGCTAGCCTGAAATAAGTGTAGTTTCAAAAAAGAGTGATCTATGTCCCTTGTGCACATCCATGGCCTTATCATCTCATGAGAAATAAGAAAATTTCTCTCGATCTCACTGGAGTCCCATGATAAAGGTGTGTATTAGTCAGACAAAGGGGTGCTGATGCAAAATACCAGAAATCTGTTGGCTTTTATAAAGGGTATTCATTTAGGGTAGAAGCTTACAGTTACCAGACCATAAAGTGTAAGTTAGTTCCCTCACCAAAGTCTATTGCCATGTGTTGGAGCAAAATGGCTGCTGATTTCTGTGAGGGTTCTGGCTTCCTGGGTTCCTCTCCTCCCAGGGCTTGCTTCTCTCTCGTCTCAGCTCCTCTGTTTTCTCCACAAGGCCAACTGTAGACTATCAGGTGAATGTCTCTGTCTCTCTCCCCAGGCTTCTGCCATTTCTAAGGAGCCATCTCTATTCCTCTGTGTTCTTCTCCTGTGTGTTCACTTCCCGGGCTCCAGCTCAAAACTCAGCATCAAAACTCCAACTCTGTCCTCTGCCATGTCTTTTATCTGTGAGTCCCCACCCCTTGGTGGGTGGGGACTCAATGCCCTACTGATGTGACCCAAAGCCCTAATCATAATTTAATCACACCCAGAGGAACAGACCAGTTTACAAACATAATCCAATAGCTATTTTTGGAATTCATAAATAATGCCAAACTGCTACAAGGTGTAATTCCTCAAATCACATCATCTGAACTGTGATTCATCCCTTCCTGTATTTGTGCCATGATTCTGGCTATTAATACTAAAATACTAAATTATGACACCTTTGTTAGTAGTATTTCCCTAACCAGATATCAGAATAATAATTTAAGGGATATTCTCACTAAGGTATTACCCTCCTCTCTTCTCATCTCTCCATGATTTTCTTAAAAATATATATCTCTGGTAAATTAGATGGAGATGCCATTTAAAATATCAATGAAATTAACACAAACCTCCAGCTAGACTGACCAAGAGAAAAGGAGAAAAATCAATTTATTAAAATAAGAGGAGGGAAGCAGTTGAGGCTCAACAAGTTGAGTGCCTGCCTGCAACATGGGAGGTCCCAGGTTCAGGTCCCAGTGCCTACTAAAGAAGACGAGCAGATGGTGCACCTGCCGCAACCCGCCACAACGACCTAGATGCTGCAGCGAGTGGACAAGCAGACACAGCAAGCAAAACAACAATCAGACAGATGAAGGAACCATCAGGTGGGGAGGGCGATAAATAAAAAATTAATTAAC
>JAQZBX010001027.1:0-56102 GCA_029593785.1 Cabassous unicinctus | reverse complement strand
ATTGAAATAGTAATTTTTAAACTTCCAACAAAGAAAAGCCCACAACCACATGGTTTCATTGGTAATTTCTGCCAAACATTTAAAAAATAATTAGAAGCAATCTTTAACAAATTCTTGCAAGAAATAGATGAGGGAACACTTCCCAACTTATTCTATGATGCTAAATATTACCATGATACCAAAACCAGATAAAGACATCACAAGTAAAGAAAACTGCAGATCAATATCTCTTATGAAACATAGGTACAAAAATCCTCAACAAAATACTAGCAAACTTGAATCCAGTAACATATTAAAGCCATGACTATGCAGGATGTATCACAGGAATGCAAGGTAAGTTAGCATCCAAAAATCTATCAATGTAATACACTATATTAATATCATAAATGACAAAAATCACATAATCATCTCAATAAATGCAGGAAAAGCTTTTGACAAACTCCAACACCCTTACATGATTAAAATACTCGGCAAAGTAAGACTAAAAGGGAAGATCCTGATAAACTTGATATGGTGAATAACTGAATGTTGTCCCCCAAAGATCAATAACAAGACAAGGATGTCCCTCTTGCCACTTCTTTAATCATTGTACTGGAGATTCTAACCAGGACAATTAGGAAACTAAAAGAAATTTAAGGGATCTAGATGGAGAAAAAAGAACTACGTGTAGGTGACATGATCTTATATATAGAAAATCCTAAGGGATAAACTAAAAAACTACTAGAATTAATAAACAAGTTCAGAAAGGTTTTGGGATATAAGATCATGGTACAAAAATCAATTACACAATCAGTTAACAATATGAAAATGAATTTAAGGAAACAACTCCTCTTAAAATAACATTAAAAATAATAAAATACTCAGGAATAAATTTAACAAAAGAGGTGCAAGACTTGTAAAATGAAAACTACGAAACATTATTGAAAGAAATTTAAGAAGGCCTAAACAAATGGAAAAACGCCCCATATCCATGGATTGGAAGAATATTTTTATGGTAGCAATACTCCCCAAATTGATCTATAAATTCAATGTAATTCATATCAAAATTCTAGCTGGCTTTGTATTTTTTTGCAGAAATTGACAAGCTGATCCTAAAATTCATATGGAAATGCAAGGAACCCAAGATTGCCAAAACAATCATGAAAAAATAACAAATTGGAAAATTCACATTTCTTGATTTCAAACCTTGCTGAAAAGCCATCAAGACAGTTGTAGTCATGGCATAAGAATAGACATATAGATCAATGGAATAGAATTGAGAGTCCAAAGCCCATTATGGTTAATTGATTTTAGTCAAGGGTGCTAAGACAATTCAAAGGAGAAAGAATAATCTTTTCAACAAATAGACTTCTCAACAAGTGGATGTCCACATGCAAATGCAAAAGAGTGAAGTTGGACCTCTACTTCACACCACATACAAAAGTTAATTCAAAACGGTTCATAGAATTAGATGTAAGATCTAAAACTATTAAATGCTTAGAAGGAAACATACTAGTAAAATTTATAACTATGAATTAGGCAATGGTTTCTTAGCTATCATGACAAAAGCACATGCAAACAAAAGAAAAAATATATAAATTGGACTTCATCAAAGTAAAATTCTTTGTGCTTCAAAGGACACCATCAAGAAAGTGAAAGAACACTTTCTCTCTTTCTCCCACAGAATGAGAGAAATTTTTTGCAAATTATATATCTAATAAGGAAGTTTTATGTAGACTATATAAAGAACAATTACAACTCAATACAAATAAGCCATTTTTAAAAATGAACAAAGGATTTGAATAGACATTTCTTCAAAGAAGATACACAAATGGAGAGAACAAGCACATGAAAAGATGCTCAACCTTATTCATCATTAGGAAAATGCAAATCAAAACCTCAATAAGATCCTGCTTATATCCACTAAGATGGCTATAATAAAAAAGATAGACAATAAGTGTTGACAAGTACATGGGAATATTGGGATTCTCATATATTCTGGTGGGAATGTAAAATGTTGCAGCCATTATGGAAATAGATTGGCAATTCCTGAAAATGTTCATAGAGTTACCATATGATCTTGAAATACCAGGAAGAGGCTCTTTACTTCAGTGCTGACACCTTTCTTCCCTGAGTCATGTGTTCAGAATGCCTGGTTCTTATATGAGGAATCGGGAATGAAAAGCTCAAAAGGGAGAATTAAGACCTATGGGTGGAGGATCCATTGAGGAGGGCAGTGATTAATATCTCCAAAATATCACCATGATGGGAGTAGGCCCACAGCCCCACTGTCTAAGCCTCCTCCTCTTCCCTCTTGCATCATATGGTGGCTCCAGAAGTCTTTGGAAAGGATCCTTTGAAGACTTTGGCAAAAAAACACTGCCCAGCATAAACACTGTCCCCCAAAAAACACTACCCAACAAATACTGACCAACATTCAAAATAAGGTATTGCCTTTGTGGAAGACATTGTAAAATGAACAATGCAAATGAAATTCAGCTTAATAAGAACTGGAAAAACTAAGAATCCTTCAAAGTCCCAGGTCCTCTACCTATTCCCTACCATATTTATTATTCCATATTCAGCAAAAGTAAATCCTCTCCTTCCTGCTTCCAGCAGTGGAAGAGAATTTGACTAAGAAAGCATAAGACTTGGTGGGGCTAGGGGATATACTATGCTGTTTGTAGAGGTGAGGAGAGTTGCTGTGGATAATTAAGAAAATTATAAAGAAGAAAATGGCAGAAAAGCCACTCCAGGAACAAGTCCAACCACCAGTCACTTGGGATGGAACAAGAAAGAACAGCCTTCTCCCATCTACTCCTTAGTCAGGAAGGTAGAGAACAACACATACACAATGTTTGAGTTGTACTATTCAACATTCTTCATCTTACCTGCCGAGGCTGAGGAGAGAGAACAGGCCAGAATCCTTGCAGTATTTCAAAACAAAGAAACTCAAATCAAGAGCCTCAAACACAGCTACACAGTCCTTTACCATCAGTGACAATTCAACTGCTTCAGCAGGGTGTCACCCCTGGGTCAATGTATGGGAATTTTAATTTTGGGATCATGGACCCTGTAACAGTTCAAAGTTATTTCATGAATCCCAAAAAGAAAAAGATTATGTCCTTGAACTAATCCATTCCTGTGGATGTGGGGCCATTTTCATTGGACTACATCACTGGGGCGTGACTTAGGTTGGGTATCCACCCTCTTACTGAAGATTTATAGAAATGGAGATACAGACAGACACACACACAAAGAAAAGAAGTTGCCATTTTGACTAGGCCATGTGAGAAAGGACTTGAGGATCACTAGAAGCCAAAGCTGAAGCATGAAACTCCCATGAGGCTGGGCCCACAGAGCAGCTCAAGGCTGGAGAGACAAGCCATATGCCTGATAGCCCACAGCTGAACTCAGGAACAAAGCAGAACAGCCAAGCCTGAGAGAAGAGGACCAGAAAGAGACAAGCCCTATGCCTGGTCACCCACAACTGGGCTCCAGATGGTAGATTCTGGAGGAGAAGGCAGGGACCTTGACAGAGATTGGCCACCATCTTGTTTCACCACATGGCAGGATGCCAAGATCGCCAGCAGCTGGCTTTGGTGAGAAAGTATCTCTGATAGTGCTTTGATTTGGACATTTCACAGCCTTGGAACTGTAAGCTTTTACCCTAATAAACATCCCATTATAAAAGCCAACACATTTCTGTTACTTTGCATTGGCAGCCTTTTGGCAAACTAAGACAGACCCCTTTGAGAGTCTGATGTAAGAAACAGATATTTTGCCCTCCTGTTTCACTTGAAATTTCAGGAAATTCTTGGAGTACCCAGATTTGGATCCCTGGCTTTAGAGAATTGATTATCTTTAAAGCCTCCTGAGATCAGAGATCTGAGATCAGAGAAAATGGCCCTGATATAAATACTAAAAGCCTCACTTCCCCACTGGCCAAGTGCAAGGTTCACACTGTCCAGTTTTAGTTCCACTCACCTGCTAGTTCATCTTCCATCCTTGAATCTCTAAGTCAAATGTTTATTTTCTCCTCCCACAGGTGGAGATGGTCACTACTGCCCATGTTCTTGAGTATACTCACTGTTGCATGACTACTGAATATACAATACTTCAAGAAGTTGCCAATTCTCCCCAACACCCGTTTTCTCCTTCTTCCTTTTGATAATAGAACTTCCAGTTTTAGCTGGGCACACATTACCCCGCCACAGACTACATTTGCCTTCATCTCCTACAGCTAAGATAGCCATTGTGATTACTTTCTGGGTAATAGAATACAAGCAGAAGCTATATATGCAACTTCCATGCCATGGCCTTTAAAAGGAAGCTGGTTTCTTTCCACTTTCTCCTTTTATGTTCTTCTCAAGAGCTGGAGTAGGAGCATGGTCCTGTTAAGCTAACCTCAAACATACAGACAAGAGCAACATCCTAGAAAATGAAAAAATAGACAAGTCCCTAATTGAATAAACTCATGGAGCTGCCTACCTACTTTGCATCATCCCCTGTGAAAGAGCAAATTTGTGTCTTTGATGGAGCTACTGTATTTCTGGGTCTCCTTGTTTCAACAACATGGTTCAACTAACACATCCACCAAAAACATCCTATATTAAATTGCAAAATCTCCTGAGACTAATGGTAAAGTGAAAGCAAAAAGGTTTACACATTGGAAAAACAGAAGCAGATAGTACTTTACCATTGCCTTGGAAAGTTTCTGGAAGTGGCAATTGTATCTTAAAAACTTAGCCCAAGGTAACCTGGGCTGGTAACCATCAGACAACCCTTTGCTCCTTCCTTTTTAGGAACTGATGCTGATTCTCTGTGGCAGTTCCATGAACTGTATCACTTGTGGTCACTTTTAAATATTGATTTGCATATTTAGCTTCAGAAAGTATGGAATACCAGAGCTGTTCTTGGGACTCAATTTGTGCAGAAGTGCTAGATTCCAAGAGAGTAGAAGAAACAAATGAAGTAGAATTAAAGGTTCCTGACAATTCTTCCAGTTATTGGAGCTTGGATATGGGTGGCAGGGTGTGACAGCACTGCAGTCCCTCAGACAGGGTTCTGTGGGAAGACAGGAGCTCACTTTTAGGCAAGGGAATCCATGGAGGGGCATCATCCAGGGCCCAAGACAGTGTTACTTAATCCAGACTTACCTCTAAAAGACAGTGGGATAGTGTGCCTGACACGAGAGTGGTCAGCGGAGCCAGCTGTGAACTGTCACTGTAAGAGGCCTGAGAGGAGAATGCAAGCTACAGAGATGCCAACACCCGGCTCCAGCTGCCACAGAAGTACTACAATACCACTTTCCCAAGGATCATTTCCCAGGTTCACGATTATACCAAAATCCAGACCTGTCCTAAAATCAAAATGCTCACTTCCTGGCAGAAATGTCTTCATCAAAGAGTCAAAAAGGAAAGGGAAGAAGAGAAAATGGCACTCAAAGATTCTGTTTGTGTTGCATCCAACGACTGAAACTAAAAGCTTGTAAAGGCAAAAGAGCCTTGACATTTCAAACACTGGCCATGAAGAACACAAACGACAGCAAGACATGGGGCTGAAGATGCGTGGTGAGGAGGAAAGGGAAATGAAAGAAGAGCCACAAAAAGGAAAATGTTGTGCTCCTGGAAATGAAACTTCATCGTGTCGGGACTCCCCCTTATGACCCTCGGGACTGACTCAGCACACACTGATAAAATGTTAAAGTCAATTCATTTAGAAGAGCAAGATGAGGTTTCCCTACAGCTCTCGTCACCCATTTTTCACCCTTGGGTGTTTTCATTTCTATTCTCCCATAGTTCTTGGGGTCTCCAGTCACCCCACAGAGCAGTGCTGGATTTTTATTTTCAGAGGAAAGCAGGTGCCCAAGGTTGTTTCCCACCTTGAGGATAAAATCTAACTCTTAATTAAGGAAGGTAAGTGATAGTAGAAGGAGGGGGTGGTAGTTAATACAGAATTCAGAGAATGTGTTTCAGGACTTTTCAAGCATTCTGCAAACATCAGATTTTGCAAAAGATATTCTTTAGTAACATATACTGCCTTTTGTTGTGATTACTACTACTACTCTTGCTTCAGCTGGTTATCTTCAATCACAAGGGGAGTGACTTTCTCATTTAGGACAAATTACTAAATGTGTAAGGGCTATTTTATAAGCATCTAAAAGCTGACTCCAAGAAATACTTTTGCTCTTGAAATAGTTTGCTTCTCAAGAGTGCTGGAAGAGATACTGCATTGCTCTCTGTCCCATTGCATATATACTTCCTCTTAAGAATGGAATTTAAAGTTTCTTTTCCTATAAGACATGTCATAGTAATGAAGTTAGTAATAAACTAAGATGTACAGCCTGAACGTGCCCAGGAAACCTTTTGTCCTTACTGACTGAGAAAATATGGAAAACATGGGGCTTTCTGGGGTGGACTTTTATCAAACAAACAAATAAACAATCAAATAAAAAGTGCAAGCACTCCTCTAATTCCAGCATTCCCGGATCACAAGTCTAGCTAAAGGGTCAGCTGTTTGAACTCTTTAAGACGCTACCAGTTATATATAAATGACATATAACTTGTTGCAGCATGAGAAATAAAAAAATCTTTTTTGTGCTCTGGCTGTTTGATAAATGGCTTGAAAGATTACAAAAAAGGAAGAAAGGAGAGAGATACGACCAACTGGTATCGGAAGTCTTACAAGGGCACCGTGATCTGCTTGAATATGAGAGGTGATAAAATGCCTTTCCTTTTATATGATTTACCACATCACAGAAACTCGTGAAACTAAAGGAGAACAAAGGAGAAAAGAAGGAAGGGAAAAGAGAGCAATAAACGGAAGTGATGAGAAGAGAAAAAAGAAAAGGAAAACGTGTATGGTTCACGCAAGCAGCCGCCTCATGGACAGAGCCTGATGCTAGGCTCATGGGCTCACAGCTGGAGGCTCTGGTCCCCTGGAGACTCTCCCCATCCTCTTTTCTTCTCTCTGTCTCTCCCACGGACAATAGTGACAAAGCATTACAGTAAAAGTCCCTTATTTGGGGGGAAAGGTAGAGCAAGAAGATTCTTCCTCAGCTTTTCTAGGTTTCCAAAGGACTAATAAGACCTGGATGATGAAAATAAAGATGGTGCCACTGTTCCTCCATAACTTTAGAACAGGGTTTCTTAACCAGGGGTCCGTGAGCTTGAATTGAAATTTAAAAAAAAAACATTATTCTTGTGGGGGAGCTGTTGGTGCATGTGTGATATATTTATTAAATAATACACAGTATAGTGTGGACTTAGTAAGGGGTCTGTGGTTTTCACCTGACTGGCAAAGGGTTCCATGGAACAAAAAAGGTTAAGAACCCCCACTTTAGAAGGACTAATGGGACCTCATTTCTTTGAGCGCCCCATGTTTTTTTTTAGGTTTCTCTCAGAGGTGCTTCAGGATCTCCTGCCCCCACTAAAAGAGAGTAAGTACACCAGTGGAAATCCCCTGAACAAACTAGCACATGCTGTACCAAAATATTGTGTCTTTGCTTTGTTCTTTTACATCTTCACAACTAAAGGAAAGAGATACAATCAAAATGATAGTCCACTTAAATGATAAACAAGAGAATTTAAAGAGACATGAACCAATTACACGCCCACTGAGTGACAATCTGTAAGCAATTTATGAGATCTGGGTTGGTGCACAGATTTAATTTGTGATTTCTCCTTGAACACTTCTAGTTATAATTACGGCTTTCTTGAAAGTATAGTCAGTGCACAAAGCATTGCGATTTTGTGAATCAGGCTTATGACTTTCTAACCAAGTTTTCAAAACAAGATTAGAAACAAGGACACAAATTATTATAGGACACACAAAACTGTCACTCTGTGTTTGGTTTGGAGGATGTTTTCAAATGCCCAGGAGGTGGAAGAGATAGAATATGTTCTCTTCAATTGGATTCTTGCTCTGAAATATTCCCTGGAGTTGTAGTTCAGAGCTTGACTCTCACTTAGTTGGCCTCAAAACTGAAGAAGAATTTCCAGAGACGGTACAAAGGCCCACCTCCTCTTTTCTCATTTTATTAGATGTTCACAACAACCGTAATGACGAGACTACCTTATTCATGCAGCTTTCAAAGACTCTCTGGTTCATTTCTATGCACTCGGGGATATTTTTTATCTTTGTTACCTTAGAAGTTTCCACAGGCCCAAAGGCCCAGTTCTACCCTATGACAGTGAATCAAATAGAAGTCTATAACTTACTGTCTACTCAAGTTCTCTGCACTCATCATTTTATAATCATAGTCTTGTACTTTCTTTCCTAAAGAGAGCCACTGTAAATCAAGAAGGGGGCATTTTGTGGCCTGAATCCAGACTGGATTACTCATCTGAAGACCTGAGCAGAGCTGTGTCTTACAGAAGGCTTGCCTGTCCACTGATGACATTAACTGTTCTTGCAAAAGTCCCTATCAACCTGTGCCTCTGAACACTGATAACAGTTTAAAGAAAACACCCAGCAAGATCCCCAAGAAGGCACCTAGGCTTAACAAGCACCTCTACTTTAACCAGAAGGCCACTTTGGGAAAAATTTCGGGTGGCAGACAAGTTAGAGAGAGTCAGAATCATCTGCGTTACTGTCTTGGTCTTCTGCCCTGTGTATGTGGGTCCCAGCACGTGGTATGGCAACCAGATTTTCCAAATAGAATCCTATTTTACAGAAACTATGTTATCCACTAACCCAGGGGTCAGCAGACCTTTTCCTAAGGACTAGATATTAAGGATTTTGGACTTTACAGGCCATATAGTCTCTGTCTCAGCTACTCAACCCTGACAGTGTAGCCCCAAAACAGCCATAGATAATATAAAACCAAATGGGCAAGCCTGTGTTCCAGTAAGACTTTATTCACAAAAACAGGCAGCACACCAAATTTAGCCCCTGAGCTGTAATTTGCAGACTCTGCTTTAAAAAAATAATTCTTGAATGCCTGTCATAATGAGTGAGGGATAAGGTCTAGGGATACACAGGGAACAAACCAGCCAAAATCACTGTTCTTGTAAAAGTTCTTAGTGTGTATGTTCAGAGGTCGAAGGGGAGTCATTTACTATAAGCCTGTAATAAATGGCTTCAGAAAGCCCAGAGTCTGTCTTTAAAACAAACCTCACCACCAAACAATCAATTGATTAGCTTTTTAAGTCTAGATTTTCATCTTGCAATTATTTTCAAGTGGGCCTGAAATAGCATGAACCTAGATTTGAATTCAGTTTGGGGGCTGCAAGAAATACCAGAGAGATACAATAATTTTAAATGGTCTATCCTTTGATTTCCTCTACCACTGCTTACAGAAGCAATACTTTTACCCAGACTTCCTGTTTCTGGCACTTGCCTCCTTTTTAGCTGTGTTTATACTTCCCCCTGTCTGTGGCTAAATAAGTATAAAGCTGTAGACCTAAGTATTTCTCTGTCTCTCTCATTCATTCGTATACATAGGCTCACATGCCTGCTCTCTCCCCTCTTCCTCTCAGAATGACAATTCTATGTACAGCTTTTGGTACGGTTTTCTATTTACTTCATGCCGTTTCTGGAGAAAGTGGCTATGCACAGAATGGTGAGTCATTTCTAACTTTTTTAAAGGATTTGGATTATCTCTAGCATGTGCTTCAGGTTACTCAGTTCCCTAGCCAAACTGAGCTGGGACACTGGGTTGGAAAAGAGTTTGAGAACTTACCAGATATTTTGTCATTTTGTATGCTCCACCAGGACAGGGGGCTTGGAGACATTACTTTGGGTGGTTTATAAATGAGCATAGAACTGTCAAGAAGGAACACACCTGAATGACTCTCAAAACGTACTTCTTAAATGTTGATTGATGCCTCTGCTCTTATAAAACAAACACCCATATAGAGGCTATGATGGATGACTGTGCTTGTTGGAAAATCTCCAAGACAATTTTACCTAGTGTAAAAATCAAGCTAGACTTGTTTTGTTGAGCTTTTTGGGAGGTTCCAAAAGCATGACTTTTATGATAAGATAATGTCCAGAAACAACAACTTTGTGTGCTACATGGCCAGTGCCTAAACGAGAGTCCAGAATAGTATAGGCATTCAATAAATATTTGAAAATTTCTTCAAAATCCTTTAATCTTGATAGATTCCTGTGGGATCCTTAGGAGATAGCTGGATAGAGAAATATCTAAATGAGTTATCTCATTGAAATATGCTTAATTGTCTCCATATCAATAAATTCACCATCCTATAATAATTCTCTATGGGAATCAAACTATTTAGCACCTAGAAGCAGATCCTGCCTGTTTGGTAAATGCATGGTAATTAAAACAAAACAGTAAGCAAAGTGAAGCAGTTGGAGCCACCTGGGATCTTGGACCACCAATTTGTTCCTACAGAGTTAGTCCTTTCACTTTAAGAGCTGAAACTATTTGCCTATAGATGTAATCAGACACATCAGCCTAATGACTCAGCTTAGCTATGTTAAGTCCCATAATTACTAGGATGGAAATCCCTAGAATTTTCTCATTAAGGGAATTGTCAGAGGGTTGACATTTTTCACAGTGTGATCATATATGAATCACTTTGTGTCATGGTAAATGTTTGCACAAAGATAGACGCATTACAGTTTGGAGCTCAATGTGGCCCCTACCACGGCATAGTCATATAAATCTTACTCATTTGGGTATAACATATTCTTTCTTTTTCTCCCTGGTGGTCATGCTATTTTTAAAAGAAATAAGAATTCTAATTGAAAACTGAGTTTTCACTACAACTTTTGAAATTTCTGATTTTTTTCTGAAAATCTGAAAGACATTTTATGTTTAACCACCCATCCACCTGATCATATAAAAATATTTGCTGATTTGAGTAAGGAATTCACAAAGTAATCAGCTGCTGTTTGTTAAAATATAAATTAGCTTTCTGATAACTGCAAGAACGGTGGTCAAGAGACAAAAGGGATATACTTTTTTAAAAATCCAAACCATTTAAACATTTTAATCAACTAATTCCATTCTGTAGAAAAAAGACTTTCAAACCTCACTTAGTTCAGTGCTTTGCCTATTACACATATTCCAAAAAAAAAACTTACAGATATATTTGCTTAGATAGTGAACATTTAAAGGATAATAGAATAGCTCATTATTCAAAAGTTCTAGGTAATTTCAAAACCATGGTAATAGTAACTCTTTCAATTGATATGGAAATTTTTTATCAGAAAAGCCCCAGAGCTCTCATGTTTATTATCAGGATTAGAATTTTTGTTTTACCTTCCATTACCTATTTCTCAAAGACATGATGAATGTTCATAGCTAACCCTTCCTAGGCACTTAATGGCTGCTAAGCTGTGTCTGAGAATATACAGCAAACACACTTTGCCAGACTGGATGACTAAGGTCAAAGTCCTTTGCTATGTGCCCAGCATCTGCTAGACTAACATCTGAATCTAAATAATAATACAGATTATGTTGTATAAGATTGGATGGAAGGTCCAAAGAAGTGGAAAGGTCAAGAAAGTGTGGGTACTGCTGTATAATGACAGACTAAAACCCCCCAAAACTATTCCATTTAGAAAGATACCAGCTCTTAGAGATGAGATCAAAGTGCATAAAATTTGGAATGAAGATGTTTTGAAATGTCAGCCCGAGGCACTGCCCCTTATTATTTTTTATTTATTTATTTTTTTTAAAGATTTATTTATTTATTTATTTATCCCCCCCTTGCTGCTTGTGTTTGCCGTGTCCATTTGCTGTGTGTTTTTTCTGTGTCTGCTTATCTCCCCCTTGCTGTGAGGTCTTGCTGCATCAGCCCACCGCGCCGCGCGGGCCGGCCTGCCCTCACAAGGAGGTCCCAGGAAGCGAACCCAGGGCTTCCCATATAGTAAACGGGGAGCTCTATCGAGTGAGCCACACCTGTTTCCCTGCCCCTTATTATTGAACAGTGTCAGCAGGAGGAGAGCCATGCCCAGTCAATATTGCATAAGGAGCCTTTGGTGGCAGCAGAATTGTGAGCTGGATGGATTCTGAGAATGGTCAGAAAGATAGATGCCTGCGGTGGTGAGCAGTGCCCACAGCTTTCATCTAGCTGGGGCTATTGCAGGTTTGTTGCTTGGACTGAACGGACTTGTCATTCTGCTGCCTGGTCCACTCACAACCCTCTTTACTAACTTCCCCACAGGCTTATGGGGTGGTTTAAGTAAAGAGAGTACTGTTTATAGCCTTCAGGGCACTCAGCTGGGCTTTGATTTCAGTATATCCTGTATCCAGCCCAAAGCCCTAGGGTCCTCTAATTCTCAAGACGGATGGGCATAAGTTCCTGGAAGCTCAGCCTCTCTGGGAATGACTTGGGTTTCTCTCGGTTTACTCAGGTCCTAGCCAGCATCTATTTGCTGAGGGATTTTTCCAGCCTCACCAAACAGAAGTAGTGTCTAGAAAAGTCATGAGAAGTTCCACCAGATCCAGTCCTGTCAGATCTAATTTTCTCTAATCATTTGGCATGGTCAGTAGCTTAAGGGAAGTTGCCTTAAACAAATATGCACACAATGGAGATAATCAAGGCTGCTTTTAATTAAGATGCCGAAATCAAGGGAAAGCTACCCCTTTAAGAAGTGAACTTCAGACTAAAGTACCTATCATTGTCCTTCCTTCGAAGAAAAAAGTATTGGGAGGGAATAAGTGAAGCTTAGTAACAATGTCAAGGGTTAGATTAGGTAGCCTAGGAATGATGGAGATAAGGTATTTCTATATGAAATGTACAAACTAACAGAAGATATTCCAGTTTAAAGAAAGAAAAGAATATGTTCAGTTTCTCCTTCTACATCTCTAATGCACTAATCTAATGGCAGAATACTTAGAAATATTATCTGATGTTATTTATTAATTGTGATGAACTTTTTTTTCTATTAGCAAACTCTCTGCTCATTGATTTTTTTGAAACCTCATTCTTCTCCTTGCCCTTTGGATTTCCTTTTTCAGATAAGATATAGTCACTCTTTCATGTCTGCCACAAAAATCTGCCATTTTATTAATACCACTCCAGATTTCAAAAGGATGCACTTATTTGCTTCATTAATAGCTGCAGGTTTGTTCCTCCCCAGGAGATGATGAAGATGCAGAAGCAGACTACTCATTCTCGTGCTATAGTCAGTTGGAGGTGGATGGATTCCAGCACTCACTGGCCTGTGCTTTTGATGACCCGGATGTCAACAGCACCCATCTGGAATTTGAAATATGGTGAGGAATGGTGGTTTCAATGAGCACTTCAGAGTCCTCAGACTCTCCTTTCATGTGCTGCATAGCAATAGCCACAGAGTAAAGAGTGTGCGACATAATTACCAAAAGTTAAAATTTAATGACTTCCCCAAAGCCTCCTGAAACTCCTTGTCCTTCACCAAAAGACTGAAGCAAAGAAACTCTCATGGTCCATCTTTCAGGTCACACTGCTACAGCCATTGATAGTATGGATCTTGGAAATTCCACATCTCCTAACTTCTCAGCAGAATATAAGGCCTGGTTCTCCTAGAGCACCACTCCCCTACCCCACCCCCCAAAAAATTCTATTTGCCCAATGTGAAACAATCTCATGTCATAAATTGCACTCTAGAGTATAGTTGCCCAATTTCTAATCCCAATACAAACTCTTACCAGATATTTGACTGAAGGTAAGTTATGTAACTTATCTGTGCCTCAGTTTCCTCACCTGTAAAATAAGATAACCTACCTTGTATGGAGGTTTTGTGATGATTCAATAATTTAATATATGTGAACCACTCATAAACAACCTCCAAAGTGTGAAGAGTAACAATAAAGAGGTATTAAATATGAACTCCATGTATATAGACCTAACTTCCAAACCAGAGCAAAGCCAGTGATGCAGCTCGATTTTTCGATTTTAGATAACTTTTCCAAAAATCCACAGGAATAAATTGACTCTTAGTTTCAAGAGGTTGCACAGAAAAAGCAAAGAGAAAGAGAAAGTTTGAAAATTTGGTAAAGATTACAGGGAGTTTTCTCTTCTCCCTCATCCTCAAATCATCTCTTGTTGCTAAGGGTTACTATCTCTGGTGACTTGAAAAAACTCTCTAACACGAAATTCTGACTCATGGCTATTGCCAAATTCATATCAGATGAACTAATTTTTAATTAGTTTCCTAGTGAGGAAAGTGAGTCAAGATCTACCAGTAGCAAAAACGGATTTCTTAAGTTCTGTAGACTCTCAGCTAATCCCCCCCACAATAAGTAGTCCAGACAAGCCCTTATATGAGCTTCTAGGAGCTTCCTGCGTGTTCCTGTAGTGTTTCCTGCTGCTTTCATTGGATGAATATGGTCTTGGACTTGAATGTTCTCAGTCTACTTCTGTCAGCTCGCTTCTATAATAGTGTCCAGAAATAAAATGGGTTGAGAGAGCAAGAACCTACAATATCCAGGGTCTAGGCCACGACTAGACTATGCTAAAATAGCCAAAAAAAAACGTTCATTTTTATGGGCAAAATACCTCCCAATCCAGAGGTTTGACTTTGGGTTCTCTGAACAGCTGGGTGGTGGGCTGACCTTTTAGTCCACTTTCACTCACACAGAATTTGACCACACTTGAACAAACTTGCCCACTTCCTTTAACAAGTCTTAATTTTTCCTGTCACATTTTTTAAATCTGTTCATAGACTCCTTTTGGGTTTCTCAATTGGATTCAGAGATTTCAACTGAAAAAGGAATTGTTTTAAGACATGTTTTCAGTGTGAAATAGTACTATGTAATCCTTAATAGATTTAGGGTTCTTCTACAGAGCAGTTGTTTTCAAAAAAGTTACCTAAACCTTGAGGGGAAGGTTCATGGCCCTCCTAGGTTCAGAGGGGACAACCTATCTCAAGTTAAATTCAGTTAAGCAGAGTGCTGTACTTGATAGTTAGGTTGGATTTCTTTTCTACAATGAAACTAGATTTTGGGGGCTTATTTTCCTATTAAGATAAATACATAATAAAGAAATCAGAAGCCACTGAAAACTGTGCAATCTGCCGAAGTCATTACACACATGGGGTTGTTGACAGAAAACAGGTGGCTGTCCCAAGAAGCCTTTTCCTAGATGAATTTACCATCTGGAGCTGACCCTCCTCCCGCTGCTCCCAGGCTTGGAAATTGATTTAGTTAGTATTTGATGAGTAGATTTTTCTTAGATCTGTCTCTCAGTGACAGAGTTTGATTAATCAAACATAGAGTTGGATTACTAGCATGCCAGGTGTCTTAGTTTACAAGGGCTGCTATGACAAACACTGTAGACTGGTTGGATTAAACAACAGATATTTATTGTCTCACAGTTTTAGAGGCTAAAAGTCCAAAATCAAGGTATTGGTAGGCCATGCCTTCTCTGACGCTGTAGCATTCAGGTGGGGGTGTGCTGGCAATCAATCTCTGCCTCCATCACATGGTGAGCTGCCTCTTTCTGTCTCCTCTTGTAGCACCTACTTACAAGGATTCCAGCCATACCAGATTAAGACCCACCCTGATTCAATGTGGCCTCATCCAAATAGGCTCTTTAAAGATCCTGTTTACAAATCAGTCCACACCCACAGGTCTGAGGGTTAGGACTTAAACAGGTCTTTGTGAGGTGCATGATTTAATCCACTATACCAATTAACCATTCTACAGGGACAGATACAAGTATCATACTTGGCTCAGGAGCTACAAGAGTTGGTGGTTGGGATGAGCCTCAGGGAAGGACATATCAATATAAATCCACCCTTGAGGGATGGGATTTTTCATTCACTAAAACTCTCACCAGTTCTCCACCACCTTGAGTGGCCTGACCAGCACACTGCAGGATTATGGGAAAAGCAGAGGTGGTAGGGACACCTAGCTTGATAGCCCAATAGCAAAACTGAACTAGCTCTGTGACTCTGGGACCCAGGAAATTATTTAAACTCTCTGGTCATTACAACTGCCTTGTATTGGGATAGAGACAACTAGTGCCTGACATATGGTGGCCTGGAAATGATAGCTAATTCCCTCAGTGTGAATTAACAGGTTTTCCTTAAAAATACAATCAAAAGGCTGTTCAGTAAATATAAAAGCAACACAAAGGAAAAATTTTGTTTAGTTTTAGACCAATGATATTTGGTTCAGATTCAAATGGTTATATTTTAAAATGAGTGTCCAGCATTTACAAATCTAGATACGTGTTTAAAAATCGGATCTGATAGCACTGGGCCTGCTGAACAGAAAAAAAAAGTAGCTGGCACTGAATTCTGGCTGCTGCTTATAGATGAGTAGTGAAACCTCCAGTTCTGAAGCTGGGCCCACTACTGTCCTTACCTGCCTAGATCCCATAGGCGTTTGAATTCGGGACTCTTTGTCGAGGTATTTGCCTATATTCGTAGACAACTCTCAGAGTGCAATCTTATTTCCTTTATTTCCACATTCTTGGGGGCACCATACTCACTCCTGTATGCCGCCTACAGATACCACTTCAAATACGTAATTTTTTTGTTTTCATCAATTATCACCAACGTCACAGGCTACACCCTGCCAAATCTACCTGAGAGTCTAAGCTTTTCAATCAATATTTGTCTAGTGTTGTTAATTTAGACCTTTCTGCAGTAAGCATCCAAAGTCAAATTTTTTCAATGTTTTTGAGCTCATTGCTTTCTTTCAGGGTCAACCAAGGAGTGAAAGCTGTTTTCCAATATATCCACATAAACTATCTGTTTACACCACAAGAGAAATGTATTTGTCATACTAAACCATACAAGATTAGAGGAGGTTGGGGAGGGTGATGGTGGAGAGGAGGATAAGAATATGATTATATTGTCCCTGGAAGTCTCTCCTTATTTTCAGATCGAGTGAGTGGTTTAGGGTTGATGTCCTCTAGGTAGGTCCTACAGGGTCATTAACCTATAGTACTACTTGGATGCAACAGTGTTCTTTCCTTCCCCCTACCTGCCCCCCGAATACCCTAGAACAGCTCCATCCAATAGAAATAAAAAGCAAACCACAAATGTGTGAGCCACATTAAAAATTTTGTACTAGCCACATTAAAAAGAAGGAAAAAGAAACAGGAAAAATTAATTTTAGTAATATCTTTTATTTAACCCACTATACCCAAAATATTATCATTTCATTGTGTAATGAATAGGAACAAAAAGTATTTTGGATATTTTACATTCTTATTTTTCATACTAAATCCTCAAAATCCAGTGTGAATTTTATACTTAGAGCATATCTCAATTCAGTCTCATCCCATTCTAACTGTTCAATAGCCACATGTGGGGTAGTGGCTATTGTATTGGTCAGAACTGCTCTAGAACATTCCTAGCCCTAGCAATACCATAGTTAAGAAGCCCCTACATGGTTTTAATTTAATTAAGTGAATTGAATTTGTTTGGACTGAATTGAATTAGACCATTCATGGGAGAACACTAAGTTTCACCTGACTACTGGAAGCCAGGACCAGTGGCACAAAACAAGGCAGCCTGTTCTAGTTCACAGGGATTATCTTAACGTCTAGGCATGGCTCCCCCCACCCCCCGCCCCCATAGGGAAGCTCCTGGAGTTCAAAGCCCTTTGAAGGATGCCCAGGTGTACAGAACAGTCATATGGTGATCTTATATCGTGCATTGCTCATTAATCTCATTCGTTCAACAGGGAACGAACTGCCATTCTTAGGCCTTTTTAGACTCCCCAAAGTATCACAGACATGCTATATTTTTAGAATCTATAAAGGACTATTCTGCACATGCTTCATTTTATAAACACATTCTGAACTCAAAAATTGTACAGAAAGCCATTAGCCTTCTAATTCCTCCACATCATATGTTGTCCTACCATTCAGAACATGGGACCCTGCCCCCAATTCTCCTTCTATCCCAACTCATCAAATCATAACAATGCTACCATCTTCAGACTTTTCCATCTTACTCTCCTCCTAGGTTTGTTTCCTAGGTGTCCATTAAAACTTAATTTTTATTTTTCCTCTATTCCAAATGGAAAAAAAACATCGACCTCAAGGGACACAATTCTCTAGAAACTCACACACATGCAAACACACCCAACACTTCAGAACCTGAAGAACAGCATACATCAACAGATAGCAGTTAATAAAAATATCGTATTTGGGGGAACAAATTTAAAAACTGTTTCACAAAAACTAAATATATTTAACCAATAACTAAACTTTTAAATTTCTTCACCAACCCCCAGTTTCTCCATGACTGCAGGAGCTTAACCAGTCACTCAAAGACCTTAGCAGCCCAAAGGCGAAGGATTTGGCACCTGAATTTGAGGTGTTCTCTCGGGATTTTAACCCCATGTCCATCTCACCTCAGACAACACAGACACGTTCCCTTTTCCTGTACTGCGTCTGGGAACCGTCCCGGGAAGTGCTCACTTGATCATATGCAGAGAAAATTGTACACACATCCAACAACACACCTTTCTGGGTTGCAAGCCATTGAGCGCCCCCCTAGCACTCCCTCCCTATGATGTTTCTTTAATGCCAGGTTTAATGGGAAGAGTTCCTTTCATGCAATCAAGCTTATCCAGAGGCTTTTTGTTCAGCCAAGATCCCTGGCTATCTCTCTTTTGGGGAGTATTTGGCTGGGTTTAAGTAGCAAGCAGAAAAACAAAAGTAACTGTGGTTCTCACAGGAGAAGGAAACTAAACTGAGGGCTGAGGTGAGGAAGGGAAATCAGTAATTTTTTTTTAAAGTTTTATTTTATTTATTCATTCCCCGCCCCCCCCACCCCTGCTGTTTTGCACTCACTGTCTGCTCTTCTGTGTCCATTCACCGTATGCTCTCTGTGTCTCCTCGTCTTCTCTTTAGGAGGTACCAGGAACGGAGCCTGGGACCTCCTATGTGGGAGAGAGGCACTCAATCAGCTCCCTGCTTTTGTTGTTTCTCTCATTGTTTTTCCTCTTTGCGTCTCCTTGTTGTGTCATCTTGTTGTGTAAGCTCTCTGTTACTGCCTATTGCACCAGCTCTTATCTTGCTCGTCTTCTCCAGGAGGCACCGGAAACTGAACCCGGGACCTCCCATGTGGTAGGCAGGAGCACAATCACTTAAGCCACATCTGCTTCCCAGTAATTTTATTTTTTATTCTGTATTATTTAATTATTTTACAATGCGTATACTTTGCATTAGTTCTATAATTTTCTATTGTTTATTTTATTTTATTGATAGCAGTTCATTTAGGGATAAAATTTACATATGGTGAAATGCACAAATCTTAGTGAGTATTGAGAAATGTGTACAACATGTGGCTATCACCTCATCCAAAATATAAACCATTTCTTTCTCCTCATAAGGATGCCTCATGCCCCCTTCCAGTCAACTCTCATCACCCATGAACAATCACGGTTCTGAATCCTATCACCAAAGATTGGTTTTGTTAGCTCCTCACGGGTCTCACAAATGGAACAACAGTGTTTTCTCTCTTCCATATGACTTTTTTCACTCAAAATAACTTTTTAAAAATAGATTTATCCATGTTGATGTGTGTCTCATAGCTCACTTTTTCTATTACTGAGCAGTGATTCCACTCCATGAAAGTTTTCATCCTTTCTCTTCTTGATGTACATTTGGGCATTTTCAAGTTTGGTTTAGGACTATTATTTTTCAAAGTCGCTTGTACAAGTCATTTTGTAGATATCCACTTTCATTTCTCTGGGGTAAAAACCTCAGGATGGAACTCCTCCCAGCAGTGTAGGAGAGTTCCACATTAATGTCCACAGTAAAAGACTATTCGTCTTTTTTAATTTTAGGCATTCGAGTGGGTTTGAAATATCTCATTGGGATTTTAATTTGCATTTCTCAAATAACAAATAAGATCGAACACCTTTTCATGCACTTATTGGCATTTGTGTTTTGCCTATTTGTCATTGAGTTGTTAGCCCTTTTATTATTGATGGTTATGGACTCTTACATATTCTGGATACAATTCCTTTGACATATATATGTATTGAAACTATTTTGTGCTAATCTGTAGCTTGCCATTTCATTTTCTTAATAGTGTCTTTTAATAAGCAGAAGTTTTTAATTTTAATGATGTCCAATATGTCTTTTTTTTTTTTTCATGATTAGTGCTTAAAGTCAGGAAAGTATTTTCCTATGTTTTTTTTCTAGATGTTTTATAGCTTTAGCCTTTATATATGTGTCTATAATCCATCTCTAAATAATTTTTGTTTGGGATCAAGATTCATTTTGCACACACATTTACTCAGTTGTCCCAGGAAAATTTGCTTTAAAAAATTCTATGGCCCATTGAATTGATTGGGTGTGTGTTTTTAAATCAGCAAACCTTATACGTATGTGTCTGTTTTTTGACTAATTTGTTCCTTCTATTGATCAATTCATCTATCCTTATACCAGCACTAAATTGTCCTAATTACCATAGCTTTGTAGTAAGTTTTAAATCAAGTGCTCTGAATCTTCCTTTTTGTTCTAATTTCTTAATATTGTGTAGGCTATTCTGGGTTCTTTGTATCTCGACGTAAATATTATAATCAACTTCTCAGTCTTTAGAAAAACTTGCTGAGATTTATTGATTAATATTTTGTTGAATCTATAGACAAATTTGGGGAAATTACCATCTTATCACTATTGAATTTGCTAATCCATGAATATAGCTCTTCATTTATTTTGGTCTTCTTTAATCTTGCTCAACAATGTTTTGTAGTTTCAGTGCAGAGGCCTTGAAGCCACATTCACTAATTTTACTTCTAAGCATTTTATGTTTCTATTGCTATTATAAACGGAACCGTTATTTTAAAATTTCATTTTCCAATTGTTTGAGGCTGGTCTATAGACATAAAATTGACTTTTGTCTGTTGATCTTGATGAGTCCATTGTATTAGCTCTTGTAGTTTTGCCGGAGAGTCTTTATAATTTGTGATAAAATTCACCAACATATAACCATCTGAGCATAGAGTGTTCTTGGTGGGGTAGCTTTTTGATAGTAAATTTAATTTCTTTGGAAGACGTAGAAATATTCAGATATTCAATTTCTCCTGGGTCCATTTACTTTTAATTGCAAGGAATTTTTCCATTACATCTAAGTTGTTAAATTTATAGGAATAAGATTTTTTAAATATTTCCTTATTATACTTTTAAAATCTGGATGATCATATATGTGACATCCCATCTTAAGTTCCTGGTATTGGTAATTTACACCTTTGCTTTCTTCTTTTTGACTGGTTTTGTTACGGTTTTGCAATTTTATTAATCTTTGCAAAGAGACACTTCTTAGCTTTGTTAATTTTTTCTGTTATTTGCCTACTTCTATTTAGTTGTTCCCTGCTCTTTTCTTTGTTGCTTCTTTCCCTCAACTTACTTTGGGTTCAATTTGTTCATCTTTTTCTGGGTTCTTAAGATGGAAATTGATCCATTTATTTTAAATCTTTCTCCTTTTTTTAGTATAAGAAATTAATTAACTGATTTAACTGTAGCCCATATATTTTGATTTGCTGTATTTTCATCTTCATTTGGTTAAATTCCCTTTTTTTCTTCTTTGACATACAGTTTACAGTGTATATACAAATATTTTGGATTTTCTCTACATGTTATTTATTTTTAGCTTAATTCTGTTGTGGTGGAAGTTACTTATCAAAATGTTGAAATTTTGAACTTATGGTCTAGCATATGTTATACTTTGGTGAATGTTCTCTGCACATTTTGTTAGAGCTTATACTCTGTAGTTGTTGGGTGTAATATTTTATAATTTTCAATTAGTTCCAAGGTAGTTTATAGGGTTGTTCAGATATTCTGAAAACTTATTGGTATTTTTTTTATTCATTACATCCATTATTGAAATGAGATGTTGATCTCCATCAATGATTATGGGTTTTCTATTTTTCACTATATTTCTATCAGTTTTTGTTTCATGTATTTTGAAGCTCTGTTGTTAAACACACATGGGCTTATGATTGACAAACCTTTCTGATGAATTGAAACTGCTAACATTATGCATTGTTGGTCTTTATTTCTAGTAATATTTCTTGTCATTAAAACCACATTGTTCCCACATATCTCCCCACCCCCAACGCCTTGCACCAATAACTCTACCCTGCCGTACTTGCTAAAACAATATTCCCACGATTGTAGTTTTAACCACAGACCTACACGTCCCCCGAGCTCACCTCTTCCTTCCTCCAGCCCTCCCCCCAGTTTCCTGGATAGTCCAGCTTAAACCCCCTCTATCCTGCTCACCCTCGTATTCCAGCACCATCTACCCCATTCACATCCCTGCAAAAGTACCACTCTCATCCACTGCCAAACCACCCCTTTCCACCTTATCAGAGGTTTTGCCCAGATTGAACATTGGCTCACCACACTCTACTCCCTTTCTGTCTCCTGATAACCTATCTTCCAGACTAGCTCTGTGAGTCTGCTCAATTTGCTTAGGTCATATCAGTGAGGTCATGTAATATTTGTCCTTTAGTGACTGGCCTACTTCACTCAACATAAGGGCTTCAAGATTCATCCATGTTTTCCTGTGTGACAATACTTCATTCCTTCTTGCAGTTGGGTAATATTCCATTGTATGTATATACTACAATTTCTTATCCAGTGATCTATTGACAGACACTTGGGTTGCTTCCAACTTTTGGCAATAGTGAATAATGCCGCTATGGACATTGGTGTGCATATATCTGTTAGTGTCCTTGCTTTCAGTTCTTCTGGGTATAAATCCAGTAGTGGGATTGCTGAATCATATGGCAGTTCTATAGTTAGCTTCCTGAAGAACCACCAAAACATTTTCCACAATGGTTGTACCATTCTACATTCCCACAAGCAGTGGATGAAGGTTTCCTTTCCTCCACATCCTCTCCAACACTTGTAGTTCTCTGTTTTTAATAGCTGCCAGTCTAATAGGTGCAAGATGATATCTCATTGTAGTTTTGATTTGCATTTCCCTAAAAGCTAGTGATGTTGAACATCTTTTCATGTGCTTTTTAGCCATTTTTATTTCCTCTTTAGAAAAGTGTTTATTCAAACCTCAACTGGAAATAGAATGGGCATCACCAGCCCAAAATACTCAAGATGGAGAAATGAACAAACATAAAAGGGAAATGCAACTATGGACTAAAGTAGGTATATTATTATTCTAGTAATAGAAGAACTTGTAACATTGATATAAAGGCAGTGGGCACGAGAGGTTCTGAGGGGAGGGAAAGGGAAGAATAGGTGTAACATGGGGCATTTTGGGGACATTGGAATTGTTCTGCCTAACATTGCAATGATGGATACAGGCCATTATACATTTTGTCAAAACCTGTAAAATTGTGCAGTGCAAAGTATAAACCATAATGTAAACTATAGACCATGGTTAGTAGCAATACTTCAATACGTGTTCATCAATTATAACAAGTGTACCATACTAATAAAAGATATTATTAATGAGGAAAAGTGTAGGAGGGGGAGGAGGTAGGGTGTATGAGAATCCCCTGTATTTTTGATGTAACATTTATGTAATCTAAAGCTTCTTTTAAAATAAGAGTGAAAAACACATTGTTTAATATTGTTATAGCTATTAAAGCTTTCCTATGTGTATTAGTTTCTTAGGACTCCCATATAAATTATCACAAACTTAATGACTTAAAACAATGGAAATTAATTCTCCCACACTTACAGAGGCAAGAAATCTAAAATCAAGGTGTTGCCAGGGTCAGAGGGAGATTCTATTTCTAGGTTCTGGTGACTCTGTCCTAGCTTCTGCTGTCTGCCAGAAATCCTTGAGTTCTTTGGCTTGTAGTTGCATAACCCCAATTTCTACCTCCATCTCCAAATGGCCTTCTTCCCTGTGTTTCTCCTCTGGGTCTGTGTATGTCTTCTCCTTTTCTGTTTCTTATAAGCACACCCATCACTGGATTTAGGACCCACATTTATTCAGGATGATCTCATCTTGAAATCCTTACCTGAATTATATATACCAAAAAAAAGTTGCCTTCACAGATTCTGGGGGATAGGACTTGGACATATCTTTTGGAGAGGTCATTATTCAATTCACTACACTATGCTCTTGATTTCCTGATATTCTTTTGTCCATCCCTGCATTTTCAGTCTATTTGCATCTTTATATTTAAAGTGTATCTCTTATACACCAAATATAACTGTGCCTTGCTTTTATTTATCCACTAACAAAATCTGTCTTTTAATTAGAGTATGTAGTCTTTTTCATTTGATGCAATTAATGGGATAATTGGGCTTAGGTTTATGACTTTGGTTTTTGTTTTCTATTTATCCATTTTTCCATTACTCCTCTGTTCTTCCTTTTCTGCCTTCTTGAGGGTTAATCAAATAATTTTTAATGATGTGATATTGACTTTTGGGCTAGATCTCTTTTTTAATGATTGCTTTAAGTATTACAGCATTCAACCTTATCAGAGTCTCATTAGATTTAGTATTGTACCATTTCATGCAAAATACAAGAACCTCACATGATATAGTTTCATTTAACACCTATCATTTCTGCTATGTTTTAGAAAGTTTATATCTTTATACATTATAAATAGCACAATAATGTTATATTATTTGCTTTAAGCTGCCAGTTATCTTTTTTAAAATTATGAGAAGAGAAAATATGAAGTGTTTTGTATCTACTAAAATATACTCTTTCTGGTGCTCTTAATGCCTTTGTGTGGATCAGAAATTCCAGTTGGTATTGTTTCCCTTTGGTCTGAAGAACTTTCTTCAACAAACTCTTTCAGTATTTATTTTTCTGGAAATGTCTTCATTTTGCCCTCATTTTTGAAAGATTTTTAAAAATATAAGCATTCTGGGTTGACAGCTTTGGTTTTCTTTCAGTATTTTAAAGATACTTTCCATGGTCTGCTGGTTTCCATAGTTTCTGATGAGAAGCACTATTTTCCCTGGCAACTTTCAAGAGTTTCTCTTTACCTTTGGTTTTTAGCAGTTTGACTACTATGTCCCTAGGTATAGTTATCTTTGGTTTTATCCTTCTCAGGTTCGCAGAGACTCTTGAATCTGTAAATTGATATTTTTCAAGACATTTGGGGTATTTTGGGCCATTATTTCTTTAAGTATTTTTTCAGCTACATTATTTCCCTCTTCTTATTCTGCAACATTAATTATATATTTATTTCCCCCCTGATATTATCCCACAGGTCTCTGAGGCTTTCTTTTGTTATTAAGACTGAATGATGTCTAATTGTCTGTCTTCAAATTCACTGACCCTTTCCTCTGGCATCTTCAGTTTGCCATTAAGCTCATCCAATTCAGTCAATACATTTTTTAAATTTTTAGATTTTGGACTCATCAATTATAGTATTGTCATTTTGTTCTCTTTCATAGTTGTAATTTCTCTGCCAAGATTGCACATCTGTTCAATAATTATGACCATATTCTCCTTTAAGTCTTTGAACATATTTACAAAAACTGCTTTAAAGTCCTTTTTCTGCTAATTTCAATGTCTGGGTCATCTTAGTGTCAATTTCCACTGACTGTTTTTTGTTTTGACTATGAGTCATAGTCTCTTCTTTCTTGCCATTTGTGATTGTAGGAAGAATGTTGTTGATGATAGGTGTTTTTGCAATGCTGGATTCTGTCAACTTCTGTTATGCTGTTATCTTGGCTGGATTATTTCCAAATTCTCTCAATGGCAGCACCTAAAATCTTTGCTTATTTCTTCACCCTTCTACTCATTGCTATCACATAAGTGTCTTGAATTTTCCCCTATACCTACACAATTATGGGAACATAAAAGGATTTTAATGAAGTTTATTTGCATATTTGGTATCTTCCTTTCTGTAACTTTGTCATCTCTAAGCTTTACCCCTTAATATCCAGTCATTCAGGCAGTCCAAACTTTGCCCTCTAACTTCTTATGACATTAATACTGTGGATTTCTGCTTAAACTCTAGATGCCTATCACAGATGAGCTGAAGAGTGCCCTCAGATCAAAACAAAACAAAACAAACATAGAAACAAGATTATCGACCCTTTTTTTAACTAGCATCTTTAATTGAGGTATAATTAAAATACCATACAATTAATCCATTTAAAGTGTATAATAACCCAGTTATTTTTGTTATTTCAAGAGTTTTGCAACCATCACCATAGTAAATTTTGGAACATTTTCATCACTTCCAAAAAGAAATCCCGTGTCCATTAGTAGTCATCCCAATTCCCCTTCCTCCCCAGCCCTAGGCAATCACTAATCCACTTTTTAATCTAAAGATTTTCCTATGCTGACATTTTATATAAGTGGAGTCATACAATATGTGGTCTTTTGTGACTTGCTTCTTTCACTTAGCATAATGATTTCAAAATTCATCCATATTGTAGAATATATCAGTGCTTCATTCTTCATTACTGAATAATATTACATTGAATGGATATACCTCAATTTGTTTATCTATCCTTCCACTGGCTTGTTTCCACTTTTTGGTGATTATGAATACTATCACTATGAACATTGGTGTACAAGTTTGTGTGTGGACATATGCTTTCATTTCTTTTGCATATATATGTAAGAGACATTTTAATCTAGAAATTTATGTGCCCAACCTCTATTTTCATATTACCCACTTTCCCTCTCATTTCTTGCAATTGTTTCTCCAAAATCCTATTGAAATTGATGTTTCCAAAGTCATGAACAACTTCTACTTTACACATTATAAATGCATTCAACAATCACTCAAAAGAATTTATTTTATCTATACCAATTTTGTGCCAGCTATATATTGAGTGCTGGAGATGCAAGATAAACAAAATGCTCTTTAAGGAGCTTATATCTAGTTGAAGATGTCGAGGGGGACAGAGGCAAACATAGACAATTAGAATATGATTCATATGTGTTATAACAGAAAAAAGCAGAGGGTGCTTTTAGGGCACAGAATAAGGGCACCTTACTCTGCCAGAATATCAAGGAAGACATCACAGAGTGTATGATACTAGTGGTACTCTCCTCAATAATGTAAGGAAGCATAGTGAAAGAAGGGCATTCTAGGCAGAGGGAATAGCATGTGCAAATGTCCTACTTTTCCACCCTTTTTTAAGGGTGAAATTTCTTCTACTTTCTGCTTGCTTTTGGTTCCTCTCTAGTGCCTTTAAATAGGATATTTTAAAATATCTTATCCAGAGTTTATAATAGTTATCTATGGTAGGGTTAGTCTGATATACACTACTCTGCCATTTCTGGAACTGGAACTTGTAATTTTTTAAAAAATAGGAAAAAATTTTGAATAAAGTCTATAGCTTTTGATGTTAGTTGCACAGTAGGCAACATTCTCCCTTCATCAGTTTCCTGGAAGGAAGAGGCTAGGGAAGTGACAATCCAATTCCCGGGGTGTCACTATTGCATATTAAGTTAGGGAGTGTGGGGAGAAGGGTTGATTTTAAAGTTTAATAACAGGGCAAAAATTGAGCACAGTCAAAATTACCTATAAAAATCCCTTAAGTTATCCTCTAGTATATGTGGTTTTATGTATATAACCCTTTAGACTACCTTATCATTTCCTTTAACTCTTTATTGGTCAATGTTTCTTTGCAGTCACTATTTCTTTAATTGATTCCTGCAGGACAGAAAAAAAAAACAAAAAACAGTTACCCTTCCCACCTAATCATAGTATTCACTTGTTTTCAAATATCAATAAGCCCTTAAAATTATTCACATATATTTCCATAATTTTCATGAACATGCTTTGACTATTTCCGGTTTGATTGCATCTAATGCCTGAGTAAACCATCACTGAGTATAATGGCAACAAGAGGCCACATTTTTTTAATTCTTTCTCTCTTGCACACACATGCACACACCCATACCTGTGAACAGAGATGAATTCACACAACTGAAATGTATCTATGATGCTGTTTCCTTTTACATAGTAGCTCTTTCCTGAATTAAAGTAGATTCACTTTTTTTCTTTCCTACAGTGGGGCCCTTTTGGAGCAAAATTGCCTGGGTTTAAATAAATTGCAAGAGAACTATTTCATCAAGACAAATAAATTCTTACTGATTGGAAACAGCAGAATATGTGTGAAACTTGGAGGAAAGGACATAACTTGCAAAAAAATGAACATAGTCAAGATTGGTAAGAAGTTGTATGTGGTTATGGTTGCCTTATTTAGATATCTGAAGAAACTGGAAGTGTCTGGACTTTCTGTATGTTAAAAGTAGACATTCGTAGAGAAGATTTGCAATAGATAATTGCTAATTATCTAATGCAGATAATTTTTAAAAAGAAGTGAATCTTTTGAAACTTATTCTACTAATTCCCACTGTGAGAGCATTCTGAGAATCTTCAAACTCAGCTGTGGAAGAGGGTCGATTGGTACTTACAAGTTACAGCCAGAGATACTCTAACTAGAACCGGGCCTCCTGCCATCCACCCACACGTCTTCTCCTTCCTGACTTTGCCTTCTCCTGAATTCCTTGCAGTCCTCTCCCCATGTCCTCACTATATTCTGAGTGTATTTAGCTAAATTATCAAGTTATTTTAAAAAGCAAATATGCCTTCCTAAGAGACTTATTACTGGGGAGTGATGCATGGAGCAAATCTAATTTGACCTAGAATCCCCATGGTAAACTTTGCCCAAAATGTAATAGCAGTTACATTTCAAATAAAATTATAATTTTAAATGATAAAATCCATCTGCATGTTTCCTTTGGCTATATATAATAAGCATATACACAATGATATGAACCAATAGATCCATGCAATTATATAGTTATTAATCAATATTAATAGCCAATTAATCATTTGGTTAATAGCAAGTAAATCAAAATAATCAGAAAAATTGAGAATATAGACCCCCAAATTTTTCCCATTACTTACAGATTTATGACCCGCAGTGAATAAGGTTCTGTTTCAAAACCTCAGAGATGCTGTTATAGTGCAATGTCTAAGTCAATTAGAATATATCATTGCAATGGAATACTAAATATTTTGTTTATTCTACCTATGGAGATTTACAGGTGAAAGAATATATGTAGCAGAAAAACCATCCACAGTGATTGAAGAGATATATTCTTTTACTGGTTTTAAATATAGTCTCCTCTCTCCCTCTCCCCTACCTCCCTCACCTCCCAAAAAAAGAAAAATCAAAGGTGTGAGAGCCATGTTCATTAGAGATAAGAAAGAAGTGAGAAATCTATACTCTAGTCTCAGCTTTGTTTCATTGAGATGGAAAAATAAGGAGGAAAAGCAGAAGTTCCATGTATGAAGTAGGAGAGCAGAGGAAGTGGGAAAGAGATACTAGGCAACTAATGGTCATGTTGACACCACCAGGGTGAGTGCTATCAAGGGAATAGGCACACCTGCCCTTAGCACAGGACACTGTGGGAGGAGTGACGTGAGCCCCTCAGGCTCTAGAAATGCCCCCTGGGCAAGCAGGATGAGGGGTGGTAGTAGCCTATCTCACAGCGCATCTTCTCCTGAGTCCTAACATGATATTTATTATATGGAACTGTCATTTCACTAAATCTAAACTGGATGCTCCTGGTTGAACCCCGGAGCCAGAGCTCCCATGTGACCATCTTACCCCTCACTCACCTCCCCTTCTTTAGGTGTGGTTCCCTAGTAAGACTGGAGGGGGAAGCTTCCTGTCTTCCCACTTTTCCTGGCATAGCAATTCGTATGATTTTTCAGGTTTTGCAATTATATACTAACTTTTTAAAATGTTGCTTGGGGAATGGGCACTTTTTCTAATTTTCTCAAACACACCATTTGAGCTAGAGGCAGGCCTGTCTTCAGGGTGCTTGGATAAGTCAGTGTGAGATAACAAAGCATAGAACAAAAGTCAAATGAAGGAAAACAAGCCACAAAACTACACAGAATTGGATTTAAATCCTGTTAAAGAAACCGTTTTATAGAGGCTTGAGCTTCAGTTAATTAACCTTTCTGAGATTTCATTTCTTCATCAGTATAATGGAGATAAGTCACTGTTATTTGAAGATGGTGTCAGTAAAGCATTAGGCACTTACTGAGTGTGTAATCATTACCAGTTCTCTTCCCCTAATTCCTCCATTCTTTAGAGTCCTTGGGGAATGAAGATAGGGCAGGGGATTTAGTATGAGAAAGTATTTTTGAGAATGTGAATCTTAAATACTTCCTTCAATGAAGGGTAGGAACTGGCTGGGCAGTTATAAAAGGGTGCTTTCTATATCTGTTTTCTGTCCTCACCTACTTTCTCCTGCTTCCCTCTCAGGCATCTTCCTTTTTATAGTGCATCTGAAGGTTAAAAGGGACAAACTTCCCCTTTTACAAGGCATCCAAGGGTAAAGAAGGAGTCACTTCTCCTTTTTCAGGGCCACAAAGGAGAAGCTTAGAAGGCCACCATGATGTACAAATAACTACCATAATGGATGAAACTCCACCACAGATTTCATTTGACTAAGCCTGCAAATCCATCTGAGCACAGCTCAGACAGCCTAGAATCCAGCTCAGTCTTCCTAGTGAACGTTGGATGAACACATACTCTCTCCTTAATAATAGTGTTGGATTAGATTTTAACCCGTATGTTCCTCCAACTCAGCCTGAAATCAGTCACGTAAAAAAACAGCCACTGTATCCCAAGACAACTAACTTCCCAGGCAATGGTGCTAAAAGAGTAACTAAGAGGCCAAGACAGGGAAGCCTTGGGTCAATGGTTAGCAGGCCATCTGAATACAGATGCTCTTCTAGGAACTCAATACCTTTCTCGGGATTTGTTCTGCTTGAAATAATACCTTTCTCCTACCAACTGCATTTCATATATGGCACATTTAAGCCTAATTTTGTGGGGTAGTCAGGCAGAAGGAAGGGGCTGGAGCAGAGTTAATGAATAAATTCAGACAAGACTGAAAGAAGGGGGCTGCATGAGGTCACTCTGAAAGCTAGGGGCCAGGACCAGAATGCAGACACTCAACTTCTGTGTTGCTGAGATGAGGTGACCCCAACATATTTCCTAAATTTATTGAAATAGTTAAGACTCAAAGCTCCTGCCTTGAGGTTAGTTAGTAACAAATTCTGTAGCATTCAAAAGACAAAGAGAATGTGCTTTAGTTTAGGTAACACTAGTTACAACAAGCCCAAAAATGTATGATATCTCAAACACCATACATTTATTTCTTGCTCACATAAGGTGTTCCTACCCTGTGGTTGGTTCTCCTCCAAGTAATAGTCAGGGCTTTTTCCACCCTGTGCCTCTACAATCTTCAACACAAGACTCCAAGTTACGAAAGGGGAATGAGCTTGGGTGGGTCTCTGGGCTAACACTGGAGATGCTGTGCATAGTTTCCTCTTATATTGCTCAGGAAGCCTCATCCAGCTCCAAGGAGGGCTGGGAAATGTCATTTGGCATCGAACCTAATGTTTTAGTTTGTTAGGCTGCCAAAAGCAGATGCCATAAAATGAGTTAACTTTTAAATGGGAATTTATTAGCTTACAGTTTTGAGGTTGAGAAAAACGTCCAAATCAAGGCATCATTAGGCAATATTTTCTCCCCAAGGACCAACTGCTGGCAAGCCTGGACTCCTCTGTCACATAATAAGGCACTTGTTGGCATCTGCTGGTGTCTCCTTTCTCTTCTGGGTTTTGTTGCTTTCATCTTCTTGCTTCTGTGGCTTTCTCTCTCTTTCCGTATTCATCCTGTTTGCAAGGACTCTAGTAAGAGGATTAAGACCCACCCTGGGCCAAGTAACCTAATCAAAGAGTCCTACCCACAGTAGATTTACACTCTCAGGAATGAATTAGCTTTAAGAACATGATTTTCTGGGATACATATAGTTCCAAACCACCACAGTTACTAAGAAGCAATGGTTTTCTGAACAGCTTGCCAGTTTCTGCAACCAAAAGAATATGATTTTCAGCATAGGTGGACTTTAAAAATTATTACTTCCTTGACTGCCCTATAGACTGACCTCATTTCTTTTTCCTTTCTAGTTAAGCCTGAGGATCCATTTGATATAAGAGTCATCTATCGTGAGGAAGCAAATGACTTTTTATTGACATTTAATACCTCACATTTACAAAAGAAGTATGTAAAACAATTAGTGCATGATGTAGCCTATCGCCAGGAAAAACATGAAAATGATTGGACGGTATGTAGATCAACCACATTTATAAAATAAAAACTTCTAAATATTACATATTCTATTGTACCAAATGTGCATTTTCCCTAGGAGGCCCCTCACAATTTTGGGTTCAAAATGTACCTTTTACTGAAAGAAGCCCCCAAAATTGTAACTTCCCAAAACTGTAAGACCTGGGTCTTCCTTGGCTCATTTTTGTGCTTGCTTTGATTTATTTTTCTTGCTCTATTTTTTTATCTTTAAAACGTAAATTCTAAATTAAGTAACTGGATTAACAATTTAGATTGAGATAAAATTGATCCTCTTTATTTGGGGGCATCAAAAAGTATAACACTTGGTAGGTATAGAGTGTGTTTTTGGTTGGTGGGTATACAGTGTTTGTAAATAAAAATTAATAAATTATGAAAAAGAGTGTCATGTTTAACATGACTATTGGTAGGCTAGTTGGATAAGAAAAAACCCATCTGCACATGGCATCACTATGTTATAGCCACAGCTTGGTTGATGGGAGTTAGGGGAGTGGCAAGAGGTAAGGAGGAGAGGAGGCAAATTTTTCTCCATTTTTATTTTTTAAAGCCTGAGTTCTTAATCCCTGAAGTAGCAACTTAATTTTCCCCTTCATAATCCAGAGGTTTATTTAGGATCTCTCTTCATGATCTGCTGAGATTGGAATGATCTGGCTGTCCCTGTAATCTGTTTTGGGGAGGAGGTGGGAGAAAAGTAGAGTGCTCCAAGTTTTCAAGTTTCTCCTCAACCACTGGCCTAAATTCTGTGCTTTTTGTACCACATGGAGAGAAAAATGTGGCTTTACCTTTCTCAGGGATGGAAGGGTGCCTGCTTATTCCTCTCAGTATTCCTCAGGCCAGAATCAGCCTTGTTTGTTTGCAGGATGGTTAGCTACCTACATAAATGTAGTGCTAGCCCCAAAGCACCTGTTCCCTCTTCTTACCCACCCACCCCACTGGCAATGCCTTGATCATGCCCAATTCCATCATGCATCTGAAATTTTCACCTTTGAAAAGCCACTAGGATAGAAAAACGAAAGATTTTGAATAAGTGGTTCCAGGGAAATCAGTAAGTTGTTTGGAAAAAAATTTAAATAACTGTCCAGCCACCCCCATATAGCAAAATAATAGCAGACGATTGAAGAAAATTATGGAAAAATGAAATGCTAAATGAGCTTGAAAAATTATAGGCACAAGATTAGATAATCTTAAGATGAAGAATATCATAAGCATAGCAGTGGAAGAAAGGAAAAGATTGATACATGTGGCTCTATAGAAAGTATAGAGGCTAATGTATTTCAGCATACAAACAAAATTGTAAGGCAAATTAAAAATTAGTTTTAAATTGCCACATATACAGCTGACAGGTGGTCAACAACCTTAATATATAAAGAACTCTTATACATCATTAAGAAAAAGATGAATATCATGGTAGAAAAATGAGCAAAGAATTTGGAAAAAGTTTTCACAAAAGAAGAAATATAAAAATTCAATAAATATGTGAAAACTGCTAATAATCAACTTAATACCAATATAATAACAAGGGAATATTACTTTTTACCCATCAAATTGATAGAGCCTTTGCCCCAGTGTTGGAGAGACTGTTGTGAAACTGACTTTCCTTACATTGCTGTTTGCAATGTGAAATGGTTTCTTTCTGGAAGGAAATGACTCTTGCTTACTAACCCTTATCATTTTTTCATATCACCTCTTGGGACTTGAAGGAGGAAAGAAAGAAAAAGAAGAGACAGAAGTTTGGAAAGGGAGGTGGGAGCCTGGGAGAGATTTATCTCCTTCAAAATGTGGGGGAGTCTAATTCATCTTATAGAGACCCATTATACCTTCTTGGCCACTTGTAGCTTCATTTATGCACTAACAGACTCTTCCCTTAATTCTGCTGCCAACCCTGCCACATGTCAGAGCTCCATCTTGTAACAAATGTGGGAGAAACTCAAGACAATGGCTACATGACTAAAGGAGCTCAATCTGGAATAATTTGGGAGATCTAATCAACCTCTCTTTTTCCATCCTAAATATGAATATGGCACTTTTTACTCTTTAGCATGTGAATTTATCCACTACAAAGCTGACACTCCTGCAGAGGAAGCTGCAACCTGATGCAATGTATGAGGTTAAAGTCCGATCCATCCCTAATGGAGACTATTTTGAAGGCTTTTGGAGTGGATGGAGTCCAAGTTATCACTTCAGAACTCCAGAGACCAATGGCACAGGTGAGGAGTGACTGCAGGGTCTTTGTATATTGCTTTGCATGTGAAAGTTGTGAGCAAGAGAGATGAAACTAACCTGCAAATTAGGACTTTCCCAGAAGGCATTCTTATACTTTCATTGGAGAATGACCTGCCACAATTGCCCCTTTTGTGAAGAACAAGGAAGCAGTGGAAGGAGGCTCTCTTGACACTGCTGCCCTGGGTGTTTCTGAGAGCTTCTAATAATTGTGGACCAAGTTCCCACCCACTACCTCCAGTTCACCAATTTAGTCTGGGATCCCACTCGCTGGTTTCTCTAAGGGCTCACCTTTGTTTCTGTAGTGGATATAGGTAGACTGATGTGGCTGTTCTGTGGCTTGTTTCCCAGATTAATGAACATGCCTTTGGGGCCCAGGAAGTGAGAATGGCCAGAAGAGCCTGAGAACATGGCTTCGGCAGGCCCCTAGGGACCCAAAGCACCCCAATATATCTTCTTTTGGGTAGAAGGAAGTGTGGTGGTTTGATATAGTTATGAATTCCAAAAATAGATATGGGTTATGTTTGTAAACTTGTCTGTTCTTCTGGGCATGATTAAATTATGATTAGGGCTTTGATTGGGCAATGTCATTAGGGCATTGAGTCCCCACCCCTTGGTGGGTGGGAACTAAGAGATAAAAGACATGGCAAAGGACAAAATTGGAGTTTTGATGTTGGAGCTCTCATGTTGGAGTTTTAATGCTGGAGCCCAGGAAAGTAAGCTCCTGGGAGGAGCTTGGTTATGAGGAAGGAGAGAAGGCCCCAGGAAAAGAGACAAGCCATTTGTGTGACAGTTCACAGCTGGCCTTGTGGAGAGAGGCAAAGCCTAGAGAGCCTCATAGTCTACAGCTGACCTTGTGGAGGACAGAGGAGCTGAACCCAGAGAGAAACGGAGCCCCAGGAAGAGAGGAACCCAAGAAGCATGAACCCTGGCAAACATCGGCAGCTGTCTTGCTCCAACACGTAGCAACAGACTTTGGTGAGGGGAGAAACTTGTGCTTTATGGCCTGGTAACTGTAAGCTTCTACCCCAAATAAATACCTTTTATAAAGACGAACAGATTTCTGGTATTTTGCATCAGCACCCCTTTGGCTGACTAATACAGAATTTGGTACCAGGAGTGGTGTAGTGCTTTTTGCAATTACCAAACTGCTGGGATGGTTTTATAAATGGGTTAGGGGTATTTTTGGAGGAATTGTGAGATGCTTGGTAGAAAAGACCTACATTGCTTTGAAGAGACTGTTCATAGTAATAAGGATTCTGAAGAGGCTTTTTATGATGCCTTAGAAGTAAATGATGAAACTAAATTGGAAACTGGAGGAAAGGCAGTCCATGTTTTAAAGTTGCAGAGAACTTAGCAAGATTAACTCCTGTTGTTTTATGGAAGGCAGAATTTGAAAATGGCAAGCCTGGGCATTTAACTGAAGAACTTTCCAAAGTAAACTTGGAGAATGTGGCTTGGCTTCTCCTTGCAGCTTATATCAAAATGCTAGACAAGACAGAAAAGCTGAGGGCTGAACTTTTGGGCACAAAGAACCCAGAAACTGATTCCAGAAACTCTAAGCCTCTGGAAATCAACCTCCCAGAAGATAGTGTCCCATTTGAGGACTTAACTAAACTTGGAACTTGTAAATCAGGATTGAAGATGCAGTTATCTTGGAAAGACTTGTGGAAAGTCTTACTGTCTGATGGCTTGGACAGAGAGGAGCCCCACCCATGTGTACAGAGATGGTGAGTTTGCCCCAGCAGTTGAAGAGGGTGTATGTTCCCACCTGATGTCCTGGGAGAGTTTTGCTGCCCCAGGGTACAGAAAGGGTAGAGCACATTCCTCAAAGATTAGGGCAGTTAAGATCAACACCCCATAGGTCTGAGAGAGGTGCACCTGTCCCCATGGATTAGGGAAGACCAGGTGGCCAGCTCGTTGCTCTGAGGGGATTGAGCTTGTATGCCAAAGGTTAGGGAAGGCCAGGTGGTCAACTCAGTGCTCTGAAAAGGTGGAGCCTGTATGCCAAATGTTAGGGGAAATGTTGTCTTCATGTCACTGTTCTAAGGGGGTTAAGACTCTAACTCAAAGATTGGGTAAAGTGTGGTAATCACCCCAACACTCTTGGTGGGTGAGGACTGGAGCTTGGTCAACACCCAGATGCTTGATGAGGGTGGAACCAAGACAATGGCTGTGGGCGAGCCTATGGAGAGTGTGGGTCCCCATGAAGCCCCAAGGAAAAGAAACCATCATCTTAGGAATGACTCAGACTTTGAAATCGAATAAAAGATGCCCTGCAAGTCTACTGAACTGTAGAGGAACTGTAACTCATGTTCCCCTCCCAATTTCTTCTTATTGTAATGAAAATGTTTTTCCTTTGTCTGTCCAGTTGTGTATTGGAAGCAGATTGATTGTTTTGTAAGTTTCAGAAGTCTACAGCCAGAAGGCACTTCTTCAAGACAAACTGCATTTCTTTAAATTGATTATGCTATGATTTTTTACTTAGTCTTCTTACTGAAATAAGGTTTTTGAATATTTTAATGTCTTTTTGGAATTCAGAGGGTGGAGTGCAGCAGTTTGATATTGTTATGAATTCCAAAAATAGACATTGGATTATGCTTGTAAACTTGTCTGTTCCCCTGGGCGTGAATAAATTATGATTAGGGCTTTGATTGGGCAACGTCAGTAGGGCATTAAGTCCCCACCCCTTGGTGGGTGGGAACTCAGAGATAAAAGACATGGCAAAGGACAAAATTGGAGTTTTGATATTGGAGTTCTGATGCTGAGTTTTAATGCTGGAGCCCAGGGAAGTAAGCACACAGAGGAGCTTGGTCGTGAGGAAAGAGAGAAGGCCCCAGGAAAAGAGACAAGCCATTTGCCTGACAGTTCACAGCTGGCCTTGTGGAGAAAGGCAAAGCCTAGAGAGCCTCATAGTCTACAGCTGACCTTGTGGAGGAAACAGAGGAGCTGAACCCAGAGAGAAATGGAGCCCCAGGAAGAGAGGAACCCAAGAAGCCTGAACCCTGGTAAACAGTGGCAGCTGTCTTGCTCCAACACGTGGCAACAGACTTTGGTGAGGGGAGAAACTTATGCTTTATGGCCTGGTAACTGTAAGCTTCTACCCCAAATAAATACCCTTTTAAAAGACCAACAGATTTCTGGTATTTTGCATCAGCACTCCTTTGGCTAACTAACACATGGAGGAAGCTGTTCTATGACACTAACTTCCCATCCTCACCCTAGAATTGCTGAAACTACAGGGTAAAATATTTATTTCATCAGCCCCCTGCTCTGGCTTTTTTCCCTTGGTGTAGACACAGTAGGGGTGGGTGTTGGGGAGAAGTGGTGGTACTTTTAATGCTAGATCACTTTTACATTTCAAGTGGCAGTTGTTCTGGACCTGGCTGCCCAGGTCAGTGCCACTTACTATCTCCAAAATTCACCATAAAGCTAACAAATCATAGTTTGCTGAAAACAACTTTCAAGAAATAATAAACAGGGTCAATTCACTAAATAAAATGTTTTGGATACTTAATCTCCCTACTGCAGGTTTAGTGAGTGCTAACCAAGATCTATCCTTGCATTCCAGGGGAGATGGATCCTGTTTTACTAATTATCAGTATTCTAAGTCTCTTCTTTGTGGCTCTTTTGGTTATCTTGGCCTTTGTGTTGTGGAAAAAAAGGTGAGTTTCTTCAATTAATCAAGAGGGTGATGATACAGAATCCCAAACAGTCAGAACTTGAACCCCATTTATTAGTAAGAAAACCACAAAGTGGAATAAGACATTTCAGGAATTACGGTGCCCAAACCCTTCTCTAGCCTAAGACACCGGTGAATTACACAATCAACTTCATGTGAGGCAAAAATAAATAAAAAACACATAAACTGGACATACGGCAAGCCCAAAATAGAATTCTTTAAGGCAGTTTCCCAAATTCATTCTCCATAAAAGGGGAAGTAGAGGCACCCATGGCAAACACAAAATGAATTTGAAGTCTTAACTTTTAGCACACAAATTCATGGGCCTTTTGCATCTTACCCCATAAGAAGATGTTTGTTTCATCATAAAAATGATGTTTTAAACCCCACCAGTTAAATTACTTAATGTTCAAAGAAGTAGGAGAATGGCCTCAATACAGGGCCGGATAATACCAGATAACAAAGACTCCAATTTGGAAAACACCACCTCAACGCAAGATCCCTGAGTAACTTGGTAAATATTGCCTCCAGAAAAATCAGTTCAGAGGAGTTGCTGCCTGTAAAGACAAAGAATAAGATGATGAAACCTATATTGGGAGTGTATAACCAGGTCAAATTTTAGCTCCATAGCTACACCAAATTTACCTCTTTGCCAAGCTTAATTCCTCCTTCCCTCTAGGGTTCTTTCTCAGAGGTATATATTGTTATATCCTATTGACAGTTTAGATCGATGACAATGATCTCTGATCCAATTCCTCTTTGGATTGGTAAGTCACTGAGGCCCAGAAAAGGAAGTCACTTGTCTAAGGTCACCCACCTAGTTGTGGCAGAACCAAGACTAGAAATCTGATCTTCTGATTCCTGGTTCAGTATATGTGGGAAGACCTATTATGACTGTTCCTTCTGCCAGTCATTCATCTAAAAATATCCTCTTATTTCAGAATTAAACCTATTGTATGGCCCAGTCTCCCTGATCATAAGAAGACTCTGGAACAACTGTGCAAGAAGCCAAAAAAGGTGAGTGATTCTGATGCTTCTATTACTATGCTGGAGGCATCTCAGGAGTCTAGAATGATATTCCAAGATAAGAAACAATTGAACCTCAACTTTTAGTCTTCCATGGATCCCATAACTAGGGTCCCTTGTAAGATCCTAGCTCAGCTCCCTGGAGGTAGAGGACTAAAATGGTATACAAGTCTTAGAACTTCCCAGTCTTCCCAGGGCTAGAAGTCATGGCCAGTGGTCACTTCAGATCCTGAAGTGTTAAGCAACTATGGAAGCAAATAGTCAACTGGGAACATATGAGTTATTCTCTGATATTCCCTGATAAGCCCTGTCAAAAAGTTTTGTGTATCCTTTCCTTTGGCAGCCTGTCTCTCTGGTGCAGTCTTAATGCCTTGATTCTTTTTTGCTGCAGAATTGGAATGTGAGTTTCAATCCTGAAAGTTTCCTGGACTGCCAGATTCATACGGTGGATGGTATTCAAGCTAGAGAGGAAGCAGAAGACACTTTTTCTCCAAAACCAGAGGAGTCTGAGAAACAGAGGCTTGTAGGTGCCACACAGGTCCCCAACTGGCCTTCCCAGCTTACAGTCATTGCCCCAGAAATGTTCAGAGGAAATTCACCCTTCAATTGCCCAACTGGGAATTTCATTGTGTGTGACCTCCCTGTACTCCCCTCCTCCAGATCCCCAGACTGTAGGGCTAGTGGCAAGAACATGTACCAGGACCTGCAGCATAGCCCCGGAACTACAAACAGTACCCTGCCCCCTCCTTTTCCTCTCCAATCGGGAATCCTAACATTGAACCCTGCAGCCCAGGGACAGCCCATCCTCACTTCCCTGGGATCAAGTCAAGAAGAAGCATATGTCACCATGTCCAGCTTCTACCAAAACCAGTGAATTGTAAGAACCCAGGACTGGAACCATAGTGACCAACAAAGAGGAGCCTAGAGCTCCTAATCTCCCCCACAACACAGAGATGACAAAATTAACCCAACATCCTGCTGGGTTGTTGATTTGGTCACAAAGTTTCAGGTAAACCAAATGATTCAATTATTAAAGCAAGGGGAAAAAAAGCAGGAAATAATGAAAGAAAAGATGGAGGAAATGACAGAGGAAGAAGGAAGGCAGGGAGGGAGAATAAGAATAATTGTTACCATTGTGGGGCTTACCATGTACATGATGCTATGCCAAGAGCTCCACACGTCTTGCTCACTCCAATCTCACAACGATCCTCAGAGATGGGAGCAAATATTATTATTCTTTTTTTGATTGATGAGGAGACTGAGGCTCAATGGGGTAAAGTAACTTATCCAAGTCGCCCACTCAGTAAGGGGTGGAGGCAAGATTTGATGCCTTAGTCTGTCTAAAGTCTCCCCTGAGCCAAGTGCCTTCCTTGTAACTAGGGACTGCCCCGTTCTTGGGTATCAACCCCCACTAATAATAGCGTAGTTATATGGTCCAAACTTTGGAAGTGAAAGGGGAAGCTATAAGTGATCACTCCAGGATAACAAACATAAACCAGGGCTGTCCCAGACAAATGGGAACATATGGTCATGAAGCCATGGGCAGGAAAAACCAGTTTGTGGAGATATCCTCTGTTCCTATAACCTTTTCTTCTGAACTTGTTTAACTGCAGGGCATATAACCTGAGCATATGCAGAAAACATTGACCCTTGTCCTTTAGATGACCTTTGAGACACCAGGAACGAGGTCACCTTCCTCAGAACCAAGACTATGAGGACAGGGAGACATCAGAAGCAAATCAAATGTGAAAGGTCCTTCAATAAGGAATATCCAGCCTAAAATCCACTCTCCCCCATATGGACAGCTCTATAATTAGCCAATTGGACTATGCCAAGTCAAACCTCCCTACTCCTGTCCCCACGTCTCACCTCCCATTCCCATAAAAGTTCCCTTAACTCTCAGATCAGGGAGATAGATTTGAGAGGTGACTCTTGTCTCCATGCCAGTCGACCTTGTATGAAAGCTCTTCCTTTTCTCAAAATCCCAATGTTACAGTGTTGGCCTCTGCTGTGCACATCAAGCAGTGAGTCCGTGCTCAGTAACAGCCACCCAAACTAAAACAGTTGTGAGGAAGAAAGTGGGGAAAAATGTTCTTGCAGGGTGTGAAGTGGCATGGCCAGCTATTTCTACAGAAAACAGAAGCCAAGAAAAAGTCACAAAATTCACTTCATTTGGTTTTTCTGAAACAGTGCTTAAGGGAGAATAAATTAGAAGCTCAGAATTTCTATTGTTAATTATCAAGAGTATACACATCTTGCTGCCACCACCCAAGTGTACATCTATCGATGATCTCAGAAAAAGCTGTTGCTGACCCTGGATACTGGTACATTTGAACAATGAGCCAGGGACTAACCCCTTCTGTGTGTAGACTGACTGAACCCACCCAAATTCATTCAAAAATTGCCCCAAGTTCAACAGTCTTGGATATTGCTGGAGACTTCAGGGGAAAAAGGATTCTTAAGTATGCAGTGAGTGAATGGGCGGTGCCCATGTTTTGGAAGATATAGAGAAGAGTCATATTAACATTTTACATTTGTCCAGTTGCCTTTTTTTGGATGAATTTGTTATGACTATCTCAAACCTCCTGTTTCAGTGTTTTTAAAGCACAGATTATTATGTAACTTTAGCATATGAGTGTCTGCCTATTATTGGAGGCATTTAAAATCCATGTATTATACTCTTATAATCATAACTGCTGCTAATGCTTGATTACTTGCCCAGGGACAATGTATAAAGTAAGGTTATAACTTGGTTCCTGGTCAGAGGCAACGTATAAATTGGAGGTGTAAAATGTCAGTTCTAGATAGCATGAAAAGAAAAGAAAACTGACAAAGAAGGAACTACTTTAGTCAAACAAACAACCATGCCTGGGTCTCAGATACGCTGTCATATTCTGACTGGTTTTCTACCAGCCTTTACTTCTCTCTTCATTTTCATTTCTATGGAAATCTGCATCTGAAAAGTCAAGTATGTGTTTTCTTAGCTCTCCTGGAGGGGCTACCAGACTTGGAACTGGCAGGAACATGGTGAAAATGTGTGGCATGGCAACTGGAAATGATGGAAAAACTGTTTTTTCTTGGTGATTATTCCTCAAATTATCCATCAGTCACTACATGAAGGTCTCTGATGCAACTGTGTACTTCCCACATGCATTACAAATATTTTGCAAAGCTGCTAAGTACTATATACTTATAGTATCCAATGTGTGTTACCATTTCATATTTAATTAAATGGTATGGAACTCTTTGTGACTGTGCTGGTCCTCTATGACAACTATGAAGGGAGGGATACCCAGAATGGGCCACAGTTCATCAGCCACTGGAAATGCTCTGGCATTATTGCTCTCTATGAGTTTGGATTTTCAGAGAAAACTTTTTCCTGAGATTCTACCATGTACAGAGCTGGGCACTGGACTTCGGAGATGAAATGGCATCCTCCCAGCTCGCGGTCACATAGGGACAATGACAAGTAGAAACAGTTACAATGCAATGCCATTGCTTTAAGGCAGAGTATCAGGCAGGATCCTTAACTTTAAGCAATAGAAACCACTTTAGGCTAATTTGAGCTGAAAATGAATTTACTGAAGGCTCATTAAAGGGTTCACAGAGTATCAGGGAGGGTCAAAGAACCAGGCTCGGAGGCCACAGAGCCTCCACAGGCTCGGAGGCCCCAGGTCTCTGCCACTGGCATATCCAGAAACTGAAAACAGCAGCCTCCAGGGCAGCCACCAGCCCAGATAGTCTCCACAGTGTCCAGCTTCTTCACATCACTGGCTGCTGGTTCAAGTCAGGGCCAGCGTCTATGGCGGATGATGCCTAAATGGAGCTCATGTGCGGGCCCTAGCAACAGGTGGTCAGGAAGGAACTAGTTGGTGTTTTAATCTTCTACAGTGAGAGGTTGACCCAATATACGAGGGAAATTCAGCTGCTGGTGGGAATAGAAGAATGACCAAAAAAGGTGAAGGACACATAGGAGAAGCACCAAAAAGAGATAAAAGGAAGGAGGTCACACTTGATAAGATATTATAGGATACGTAGGAATGTACCATGCAAAGAAGCCTGGAATGAGGGAAGATATTTCCTGGCAGAAGAAATACACATTCAAAATCGTGGGGCATCTGGGAACTAACAAATACAGATTGGCGCTGCTGCTCATCTGTCTCATTTGGGAACAGTAGTTAATTTGTGATTACTCCAGAAAGTAAGTTAAAGAGTGCTTCCGTAAAAACATTAAACATTTTGTTTTAATTTAAAATGTGCCTGTGTATTCATTCATCATTCTTTTGCTACAAGGCCAAGACTTTTCCTTTGGGCGTGGCATCACTGATTATAGGTCCACATTGTTTTTCTTAGATGCCATAATGCATCACCTACTCTTTCCAGTTTTGCTTTCTCTAAAACGGAAAGACTTTAAAACACTTGCAAAGAAATCTAAATACAGAGGTCTAGATTTTTTAAAAAATCCCGCCTAATCTTTTGCAGTCACTTTTCCACTGCAATTCGATAGTAATATTCTTCATTAATGTGCCTTTATCAGGCATTTTCAAACCACTCAAGTCAGTTTGCACAGATAAACAACACTCTTTCTTTGAGCACTCATATTTCATCAGCTTGCATAATAAGTACAATAACAAGTATGACTAGCCTGAACAAGTTTGGGAACACACACCATTGACTCAGGGTGAGTTTACATCTCATTTGGTGGCCACAAAGTCCAAGGTCGCATTAGAGGACAGTCAGCTAACAGCCAAAGTTCAATGCATTGTCCATGTATTTTGCAGAGGGAGTGGAGAGTGCTGGGTCATGCAGCAGGTGGTTCAGGGGAGGCTGTCCACAGGAACGTCTCCCTACCTTAGCAGTCTAGAACACAGAATGTGTAGAGGAGTGGTGAGAGATGGGACTTGGCAGTGTTGGTGGAAACCGACGGTTAAGTATCTGATGAGCCAGCCTAAGAAGTTCTGATTTAATCTGAGGGTAATGGGAATAATTGGTGGGACTTTTTTTTGGTCATTTTTAAAATTTTATTGAAGTATATCACTCATACATAAACATACCATAAATGTATATTAATAGTTGTGACCTTACAAAACAAACATATATAACATCATACAGGGCTCTTATACCTCACCCTACCACCAATACCTTGCATTGTTGTGAAACATTTTTAACTAATGATTACAGAGCATCCTCAAAATACTACTACTAAGCAAAATATCTTACATTTGGTGTATTTTTCCCCCAACCCACTCTATTATTATTATTATTTTATATCATTTATACATGAACATACATAGACAATAAGTGTATAGTAAAAATTGTGAACTTACAAAGAAAACATGCATAACATCATACAGGGGTCCCATACATCAATGCACCACCAACACCTTACATTGTTGTGAAACATTTGTTACAAATTATGAAAGTATATTGTCAAAATCGTACTACTAACTCTAGTCCTTATCTTACATTTGGTGTATTTTCCCCCAACCCACCCTATTATTTTTTAATATATTTTTATGACAGAAGTTATGAACTTACAAAAGAATCCTGCACATGTGCAGAATTCCCAAACAACACCCTTCTATCAATATGCCACACCATGGTGGAATATTTGTTACAGATTATGAGATAATATCAGATTATTGCCAGGTCCATAGTTTAAATTAGGCATACTTTTTCCATACTCCCCCATTATCAACACAGTACATCTTTGGCATAGATTCATGAATGTTACATTATTACTGTTAACCACAGTCTGTAGGTGACTCCAGTTGTATTTTCCCATGCTTCTCCACATTTCCACCACCCTGCAATAAAGATGTACATCTGCTCTAGCTCACAAAGGACAATCTTGCATTTGTACTATCAACCACAATTCTCATCCACCTCTGGGTTTACCATGCTATTCAGTCCCTAGATTATTCTCTACCTTTCTGTCAATTGGTATTTACATCCTTAGACTACCATTTTCAGCCACATTCCCATTTATAAACCAGCTGTTACTCACTATAATGTATTACCATCAACTCTGTACATTTCCATTCTTTTACAGTAAAGTTAATTAAAACTTCTACATACATTAAACATCAGTAGTCCATCTCAGTCCTCCTCTTATCTCCTTCAAGATCCACCTCCTACCACCGGTCTTGAATATATTTTCCCACATTTTCTTCTAGAAGGTTTATGGTTCTTGCTTTTATATTTAGATTTTTGATGCATTTAGAGTTAATTTTTGTATAAGGTGTGAGATAGGGGTCCTTTTTCCTTCTTTTGGCTATGGATATCCAGTTCTCTCAGCACCATTTGTTGAATGGACTGTTCTGCCCAAGCTGGGTAGGTTTGACAGACTAGTCAAAAATTACTTGACCACAAATGGGAGGAACTGTTTCTGAACCATCAATTTGGTTCCATTGGTCTATGTGTCTGTCTTTATACCGGTATCATGCTGTTTTTTCCTCTGTAGCTTGGTAATATGATTTAAAGTCCAGAAATGAGAGTCCTCCAACTTCACTTTTCCTTTTTAAGATGTTTCTGGCTATCCGGGACCGCTTACCCTTCCAAATAAATTTGATAATTGTGTTTTCCATTTATTTTTAAAATGCTGGTGGAATTTTTATCAGGATTGTATTAAATCTGCATCTCAATTTGGGTAGAATTGACATCTTAATGATATTTTGTCTTCCAATCTGTGAGCATGGAATGTTCTTCCAATTATTTAGGTCTTTTTTTATTTCTTTCAACGAGTTGTAGTTTTCTGAATACGAGTGCTTTACATCATTGGTTAAGTTTATTCCTGAATATTTGGGTTTTATCTGTCATATTTTATTTTCACCACTCTTTTGACACTTTCAGTTAATCTTATTGATATAATCTTCTTTTCAAGATTCTCTTCCAGGCCTCTTTCTCCTGTCTTTTCTTTTCAGGCTGTAACACATCCTTTAGTATTTCCTGCACAGCCATTCTCTTGGTTACAAACTCTCAGTTTCTGTTTATCTGTGAATATTCCAAATTCACCCTCATTTTTGAAAGACAATCTTGCCAGATATAAGATTCTTAGCTGGAAGTTTTTCTCTTGCAGTATCTTAATATATCATACCACTGTCTTCTTGTTTCCATGGTTTCTGATGAGAAATTGGCCCTTAATCTAATTGGGTATCCTTAATATGTTATGCATTGCTTTTCTCTTGTTGCTCTCAGAATTCTCTCTTTGTCTTTGGCATCTGATATTCTGATTAGTATGTGTCTTGGAGTTGGTCTATTCAGATTTATTCAGATGGGAGCACATTGTACTTCTTGGACATGGATATCTATGTTCTTCAATAGGGTTGGGAAATTTTCTACCATTATTTCTTGAAATATTCCTTCTTCCCCTTTTCCTTTCTCTTCTCTTTCTGGTACACCTATGACATGTATGTTTGCATGTCTCTTGCTGTCATTTAGTTCCCTGAGACCTTGTTCAATTTTTTTCATTTTTTCTCCAACTGTTATTTTGTATGTTCGCTTTCAGAGGCCATTTCTTTAAGCTCACCAATCCTTTCTTCTGCCTCTTCAAATTTGCTGTTATATGATTCCAGTGTATTTTTAATTTCATTTATTGCACCTTTCATTCCCATAAGATTTGCTGTTTTTCTATGTATGCTTTCAAATTCTTCTTTGTGCTCATCCAGTGTCTTCTTAATATCCTTAATCTCTTTAGCCAGTTCATTGAATTGATTAAGAAGACTTGTTTGAACATCTATGATCAGTTGTTTCAACTCCTTTATGTCATCTGGAAGCTTATCTAGTTCCTTTAACTGGGCCATATCTTCCTGTTTCTTGGCGTGGGCTGCAATTTTTAGTTGGTGTCTTGGAATCTGGCTTACTAGAGTATTTGTTCTGGGTGCATTATCTCTCTTTAGTTTAGGGCTTTCTTTCCTTTTCTCCCTTGCTGGTTATGTAGTAGGAGCCAAGGATGTAGTTGGTGCTGCAAGCTGTGGAGCCTCAAGCTGCCCTCATTGCCCCAGGGACCAATGAAGCTTCTCCCAACTTTCTCCTTTGCCAGGGGTAGGGAGAGACCCACAGCCATGTGTACTAATCCAAGTCATGCAGGCCTAGACTGTAGTTGCCCTGAGAGGCTGATGAAGCTTCACGTCCCTTTCTCCCCTGCCTGGAGTGGGGATGGAAATGTAGGTATAGGCAGCAACCTATGCCATGCAGGTCCAAAATGACTGCAGTTGCCCCAGTAGACTTCCAACTATTTAGTCTGTGCCAGCCGAATGTACCTGCAGTTACCCAGAGAGGCTTGTGCAAGGCTTGCCAGCTTCCTCCCTGCTAGAGATGGGGCTGAAGACTAGGCTAATCTAGTGACTAGGCCAATCTGGGTGAAAAAAACCAATCTCTACCATCACTGTGATTTTCAGTCAGCCCGGCTTCCCCTCATGCTGGGAGCAGAGTCAAAATGGTGGCTACTAGCCTCTTTCCAACTTGGACAGGTTCAAACTTTAGCTGTTCTTAGGGTTATACTTTAGCCAGTCAAATTTACTAATCAGTTGCTAAAATCGGTTGCCAACTGTCTCTTCCTCCCCTGTTTTTGAGAAATGGAGCTTTCAATTCCAGCCACAGCTGCCAAAGTAGGATGATCACTGGCCTCTGCAGCGTGGTCTTTATTTTCTCAGAGAGGCTGGCGCAGGTCCCCCCAGCTTCCTCCCTGCCGGAGGTGGGGCTGGGGCTTATGCTAGAGCTGCAATCTGATCTGGATGGAAAGCAGCTGGTCCCTACCAGCACTGTGATTTTCAGTCAGCCCTGCTACCCCTCGTGCCAGGGGCATAGTTAAAATGGTGGCTACCAGCCTCTTTCTGACTTGGACAGATTCAAACTTTAGCTGTTCTTATGATTATACTTTACTCCGCCAATTTTACTAATCAGTAGTTGAAGCTGGTACCCAACCGTCTCTTCCTCCCCTATTTTTGGGAAGTGGAGCTTCCAATTCCAGCCACAGAACAGCTCCCAAGGCGGCTTGTGCTACCAGTGGAGGATGGGCACTGGTCTCCAGGGCATGGAGTGTTCTAATTATGAATCTTCTCTGCAGATGGGCAGTCTCCTCCTTCCATTCTTTCAAGGACGTTTCAGGATGCTCTTCTGGTCTCCTGGAGGCCCCAAACAGGTGCTTTAGAGAGCTCTGGGTGATTACTAACTGCCCTGTAGCACAAGCTGACTCTAGGAGCTCCTTACTCTGCCACCATCTTGCTGGTTGTCCCTACTTGGTGGGATTTTAATCAGGGATGTGGCACAATAAATGGTGTATGTGTATCAGGGCTTATTGCGGAATCTTGACTCAGTGGGATATAAACATGAAATGTTTAAGACTTGGCTCCAATAACTCTTCTCCAAGGTACTCTGTTCAATCCTCCTTTCCCTAACTACATGTTCATATTTCAAAACTCCTCCATCACCTTCAGTGACCAAAACATAATTCAATCTGGTTTAAAATAAGCCCCATATTCAAGCAAAAACACACGCAGGTGGCAAGAGGGACTAGGAGGGAAAGGAAGATAATGGATTCTGTTCTTTCACTCCCTCCTCCTCCCCTCCTCTTCCCTCCTTCCCTGACATTGAACACTGAATTGTAATTACCTAATTTGTCTGAATACCCTGTGAGCTTTCAAGGACTCTAGGTAGAGGAGTATAATGTACTGGGGTTTATGTCTTTTGTGCTGTTTAAAGTAGACACTCAATCATAAACATGGAATGAATGAATGAATGAATGAATGAACATATTAGTGAGTGATACTGTGATAGTCCACTTGTTTCCGCATCACCATTCAGGATAGAAGAATGCCGTGCTAGGCTGTTGAGACAGGTCGCTGAGAGACTGTCACATCTGGGCAGCCACGTGTAATGAGTCAGTTGCCTTCTCCATCCACAGTTACCTCCCCAGCTGCATTCGTAACCACTCTAACCACAGAAGTGGGGAAACAATAGAGTGGGGTAGGGTAGGGGAAGAATTTTTCAAAGCTTCATTTCTCGGATGAATATCAGTATTTAATTTCATTTTTTCGTTTACTGAGATCTACATTGAAGTCTGACCCAACTTCTGAAGTTCAGTGGCTTGTGGCATTTGTGTGGACATTTGTGTATAGTTTACAATGATGCAGCTGTTCAAAGAAAATGTAATACATAAAAGCTGGTGGGTCCCAAGGAACATGATAACACTCTCCAAGACTGATGAAGACCAAGTGTGAAGCAAACAACATGCGAATGCCCTAAAGGCTTGAAAAACAAAGTTTAAATGCTCAATTCTACAGAAACACTTGCGTTAATCTGGAAGACCCTTCAACTGTAAATTAGAAGGGCCAGTTTCCCTCTGCTCTGGGTAAAGACGTCTCATCAAAAAGAGGAGAACTTACAGAGGCTGAAAAGGACTTTTGCTATATTTTTATAGCAAATTAGTTGCTGCAAAGTGTTAACTGTACTGGTTAAAATTGCAGAATAATCAGAAAACATGTTACTATTACACTAAACACACTATTAACCACTGAGAGTCTAAAATATTACATTTATAACCTAAGGGGCAGTCTGTTTAATTAGATATGGGCTCAATAAAGGCTGTAGGAAAAGACTGATGAGCATGTTGTGAAAGCCCTTTTTTATCTAATAAGAGATTTCATGAATTTAAGTGTGAAGTTGCCGATGTAGATTTGAGTGGTTCTTAGGGGATTATTTTTTTTAACTAAAAATTTTAGTAAAATAAAAATAGATCAAATCAATGTACTTTAGAACATGAGCGAGGACCATGGCTGAAAGAATAATGGTGAAATATTAAAAGTAGTCCATTAAATTTAGGGATAAAACAGAAAAAATTCCAATGTCACCACATTTAACATTGTCCTAGAAATGCTAGGAAATGCAATTAGACAAGAAGACAAAGTAAGAAGCAGAAATATTGAACAGAAGAAAATTAAGTTATCATTGGTAGATCAAATGATGGGATATCTGGAAAACACAAGGGGATTAAGTAAAGAAAATGCACTAAAAAAAGACACAAAGAGATTTCATTAAGGTCTCTGCTTACAATATTCTCATGTGTTGAATTGTTTCTTTAAATTTTTTTTATTTTCATTACAAAATTAATATTTGCCTGTTATCAAACCTTCAAGGAACACAAATGTGCATAATGCAACAAGTAAAAGACTGCACTCCCTAATCCCACTCCTTGGGAATAATATTTAACTGATGGGTAGCCTTCCAGATGGTTTTTTATACATATATCATGAGGAGAAATAAATGTTCAAGAATAGCCTGCTGCAATTCAGCAAAAGAAAAGAATTGAGAAGAGACTAACTCTACAAGAGATTTTAAAATTTTGATTCAGAAGCAATTGACAGAACAACCAATAGAATAGAATAGGGAACCTGCAACCATTTCTTACAGAAATAGTTAAATGGAGGGTGAAGGAAAACACACTTCCCTACTAAGCATAAAATGTAATTTTTCCCCTCAAGGCTAATTGAGCCAATTTAAGCCTTGTTCTCACCCTTGGACTAGTAAAAATAGAATGCCATGCTTGATTGGCTTGGAAATGGTTCACTATCTCTAGAAGTGGATGTGGACCAAACTAGAGATGACAAAGGAGGGAAAAAAAATAAAGGATGCTGGAGAAGCAACAAAAGTGTCCACTACAAGCAGAATTTCTTCTCTATTATAGAAAGCGCAAAACAGACAATATTTTTTTATTAGAGGAGTTGTAGGTTTACAGAAAAATCATGCATACAATACAGAGTTCCCATATACCGCCTTATTATTAGACTGGCAATAGTGTGGTGCATTTGTTACAATTTATGAAAGAATATTTTTACAATTGTGCTATTGACTATAGTCCATCACATACAATAGGGGTCATATATACAACCTAAAATTTCCCCTTTTAACCACATCTATAATTCAGGGCTGTTAATTATGTTCACAATACTGTGCTACCAACACTACCATTCATTACCAAAACTTTGTAATCAACCCAAATAGAAACTGCACAAATTAAGTGTTAACTCTTCATTCCTTATCCCCCACCCTGTCTCCTGGTAACCTATATTCTAGATTCTGACTCTATGAGTTTGCTTATTCTAATTATTTCATATCAGTGATGTCATACAATATTTAAGGCATAGGATATTAGAATGAGGATATACTTAGAAAAAATGTCTGTAAGGCAATTCTCCAAAATGTTTCAGTGAAAGTTGGGGAGAAGAAAGGAATGGAAAGTGAGTATTGAAAGGAAGAGACTTCTGCTTGCTCCTTTTGTTCTCTCCTTTTGGGGGAGTGTGTTTGTTCAATTATTGTAATTAAAAGCCCAATTATTTAAAAGAATAAAACATTTCTCAATATACTTCTTACTTTGAATTATATTTCCATTTTTTCAGCAAAGTCTATTTTATAGAACAGCCACATACTGACTTATTCTATTTTAAAAATGAGATTTTGCTCTTCTGGAGTCATAATCTGATCTCTTACTTGTGATATGGATGGTACCAAAGAATTCTTCAAGATTCCCTACCCTTCCATCTTTTAAATAATTATTCTATCATGGTTTTTGAGCACCTCTTACATGTGACTTGCTGTGATAAATATTATGGAGACAAAGATATGATATGGCATGACTCTATAATTTGCATCTCTGCTTCTACACTGGATCTGCTGAACAGCCCTGGTGAAAATCAGATAATGCTGCTGAATGGTGTCAATATGAATTCAGTCTTTCCTTCATCTGTGCTTGACAGCACCCTCTGCCAGTCCCCTCAATGACTATTGTCACACCTCCACCTCTCACTTGATCATTCTCAGAACCTCTCATCCCCACCAGATGATTCTGCCTATATTTTGAGAAAATTAGGGCTATAACTCATGTTACACCTCTATTTTCTATCTCCCCATCTGCAAATCTCCAAATCCCCATAAATCCTGACCAAATTTTTCCCTAGTTAGAGCATATGTCCCTCCATCTGTAGAAAGCCAACCCAACCATCAATGCCATTCACTCCACTTCTTCCTCGTACTCCAGGACCTTGCTGTATCAGTCATCTGGTCTCTCTTGAATCTTTGTGTTTTCCATTCCATTGGTTAACACCTTACCTTCAAGGATTACTGATCCAGCCAGATCTATACCCTGAGCTTCAGAGTCACATATGCTAAACTGATCTTCCATAAAGGCAGATATCATATTTCTTTAAATCAAGGCTAGATCCCCAGCACCTAGGGCAGTACTCCCTGGCAGCACCAAATATTTACTCTATAAATATTAGTTGAATGAGTGAATGAATATCCAACTGCTTGCTGGATTTCTAACTTGGATACCCCAAAGATCTCTCAAAACTGAGCTCTCCATCTACCCCACTGGAGGCTTGGCAAGGTTGCTATTTCCCAAGTGTGATAGAGCAGATGCCAAGAGCCAGTAGACTTGACCGACCTGAAAAGAAAGACAATGGACATCTCAGGGGGAACCTGCATGCCTTGGCACTGCTTCAGATCCAAGAACCATAGAATATCCTTAAGGGAGAGTCCCAAGGAAGATTTAAAACTAAATTTCTGCCAACCAGCTTGAATGGGGAGACATCTCCAACGCAGAACATCCATTAGAGATAATAAAGTAATAATTCTTTTATGTCTAAGTAGTGGAATGCAATATAAAGAAAGATATACACTTAACAAAAGAGGCATGGGAGAGAAGAAATACAGTGAGACAACCTAACTGTAAAACTGAGGAAAGCTTTGTAAAGACTATACATTTTGAATTGGGCCTTGAGATATTGAGGCAGTTTAGTGACTAGTGAGTATCATGCATAATTGAAGCATGGGAAAATGGGAAGGATGTGGTGGTAAATGTATTTACAGATAAAGGCCAAAGCAAATTGTGTGGGCCTTCAATGCCATGCCCAGATATCTGGACTTTAAGTTGGGAATAGGGAAATATTGAATGTCTTTAAGAAATGAAGTGATATTAATCAACCTGAGGCTCAGGAAGAATTGTTCTCATATTAGAGGGAGGGATGGCTTGAAAGGTATAAAACTATAAGCAGGGAAACCATCTGGAGACTTTGTATATTTGAAGTAAGGGATGCTGAAGAACTGAACATGTACAGGTGGGAAGGGTGAAGAAGGGACACACAGAAATCTCATCAGCAGACTCTAAAAAGAGATTCAAAAGAAGAAAATGAAAATAAAATCGAACACTTTGATAGAGCTTACTTTTTGCCAGGTAAGTGCTTTCCACAGATTAACTCATTTAATCCTTGCCCCGTGATGTAGTCACTATTGTCATCCTTAACAAATAAAGAAAGTAAGGTTTGAGAAGTGAAGTAACTTGCTAATAAGCCACACAGAGCCCGAATTTAAACTAGACAGAGAGGCCCCAGAGTCTGTGCTCTTGAATACTGTTTTGCTACGTCTTGGCAAGAGAGAGAACAAAGGCCCTTGGTTTTCTAGCTCAGGCAGTTGGAAGGATAGTGCTGAGGTACTAAGGCCTAGAGGCATGTTTGGTAGAAGTGGAAGATGGGATGGGTTTAGTGGAGGGCAGGGAAGGAATGATGAATTTTATTTTGGATGTGCTTCTATTGACATGAAAGTGAGCAACATGTGCAAATGTCTACCATATGGGTTGTCACAACCAAAGAAAGCAAGATCTCCCTTCCTTTTTTGTGTGTGTTTTTTTGGGGGGTGGGGGAAGGGGAACTATTATAAGATATTATATATCTTAATAACAATCTGATTTTTAATTCTACCTGATTCTATTTTTTTCTCCACAAGTTCTTTATTCTGTAATCATTTCCAGCTTTAATTATCAGTTTGCTACATTTACAGCCTCTGAAGTATTCTTCCCAATGATGGATTTTTTTTTAAATTAAATCATGTTGACCATTTATCCTGATGGAGTAAAATCATTCTCTTCTGATTTGATGTGTCCTTCTAATGAGACAATAAGAAAGCATCTGATTTTTGTTGTCGTTTCACTGGCGCCACACAATGAGGTACACACCAAATAGCATGGAAATAATACAGCCCTCTGAGCAACACTAAAATTACTATAAATATTATACACTATAAATTAGAGCAGAGGTGTTTTAAAGGCTATGTAAAAAGAGAGAGAAAGAAATCACCCCCAGGCAGATAAGATGCTCCAGATCCTGAGTGACTGCATTGAAGGGTCTGCTTAACATATACGAAACGAAGAGTGTCTTCCTCCTGAGCTTGGCCAGCAAAGAAGCACTGGAAAAACAAAAGTTCAGAGAGGCCATCTCAGTCCCCCACTGGAGGGAACATTGGTTTTAATGACTGAATAACCTCATAATTATAATTAGGCTTCCTACAAAGAGATCTGCCCATAAGGTAAGAATTTACACATGTACTAGCATGAATCATTTGGTCCAGTATGTTTGATAGGCCACAGCCCCAACCCCCAAGGAAAACCCCTAAATGGAAATAGATGGTAAATTCCTAGGCCCTGTAGTGTAGTGGATCAGTTGCTGTGACAGCAAGAATCTCAAGACCCAGAATAGAGCCATCAATACCCAGGTGACAGGGTTTGGTGATTGGAGAATTATTGCCTTACATGGTTGTATACGTTGTTCCTGGTCTCCAATATGGCCAAAGGTAGAGAGACCTCAGTGCTACCCTCCGCGAGCCTGCCAAGAGTCTCGCTCCACATGGGCTACGAAGACCAGCAAGCATGCTTCCCACAAGAAAATTAAACGCAGTGAGGATCTACTTCATCCACTACTATTCAAAGGACAGAGACTGCTAGTTGTCCACCAGACTGTGTACTCTCCTCCTTTGTATAGATTTTCTATGTCAAGAAGATTTCTTCCAGGGACTACATTTTCCAGGCCCTCTTGCAATTTTAGATGCCACCATGTGACTAGCTATCATCAAATGGGAATAGGGCCAGAAGTAATGTGTGTCACCACCAGGCCAAAGCTTTTCAGAAACTGGCATGCCTCCTCTGCACCCTTTTTTCCTTCAGTCATGTGGAGGATCACTTCAACTGTGAAACCCTAAAGAATGGAAAAACCACAAAATGGAAGCCACCAGAGGCCCAGAATCACTACACAGAGGCATATTGTTCACAGACCTGGAACATCTGGTACATGATACTATTTCATGAGTGAAAAATAAATATATATTGAGTTTGAGCTTTTATAAATTTGAGTGTTTATTTTGTTATAGCAGCTAGCTTTACCCTAATACACCATGTGTATAAAGTCTGCACTGCTTCGTGGTATCTGAGAGTAAACCACTAGAAGGAACTCTAAACTGAGAACTACGTTGTCATTCTCTCCCATCCTCAAGCCCAGACTAAGGCCTTTGGTCTGGCCTCAAGAAACATGAGGATCGTATTCTCCATATTAAATTGCTGGGTTGGCATTCTAATTTTAGCACTGGTTGCTATGAACTTATTCAACATGGATCTCCCATGAGAGATGGGCCTACTTCCAGTGGAATGACAGATGAAGATCTGTGAGGCTGCAGGGGACAATTCTGCACCATGAGCAATTCTTCAAGTGAAATGCTACCTCAGGAGGCCTCTTGGAAGACTTATTTCTCCATTAAGCCTGTCTGAGAGGCACATTCATTTTATTTGGTATTTCTGTCATAGTATCATGACTTCGAAGACAAGTAAAGAATGTCCCAGCAGTCAAAAACCACAAAGTAGTTGATGGTCAGCCACATGTGGACAAATAATAAAGCAAACACACTGGAAATATAAAGGTTGATGTGGTTTACTCCTTGCTACTCAAAGTGTGATCTGAGCCCAACCTCACAAGGAGCTTGTTAGAAACACGGAATCTTAGTCCCCATTCCAGACCTACAGAATCAAAATCAGCATTTTAGCAAGCAACGCCGGTGACCTGTGTGCTCATTCAAGTTTAAGAAGCACAGCATTAGCCTTCCACCTCCTCTGCCACTTTCACTTTTACCCTTTTGTAAGACGGTGGGTTTGTGGGTATGTTTGAAGTCAACTTGGAGTCTTGTTACCTGAGAAGCCTTGAATAGAGGAGGAGAAATCAGTCAGAAAATCTGACATCAAGCTGCCTTGTGGAGGAGTTAGAAACGGCTTCACAAAGATGAATTCCCAAGAGCAGGCTCAAGTCCTCCTACTCAGTTTACCCTGAGCTCCTGAAAGCCTCCAAGGCTTCAAATAGCGGCTTCCTTTTGCCCGT
>JAQZBX010001026.1:0-90662 GCA_029593785.1 Cabassous unicinctus | reverse complement strand
AAACACTGCTGTTTGCAGCAGTCCCAAATATTGCTAGTTTGTTGGAAGAAATTAATATCCAGTTATGTCATTATCACTTTGTTTTAAAACCTACTAAAGCTTTCTTTAGTATCTCCTTAGGCAAATCAATCCAGCCTGCATTCACCTTCATGTGAGAAGGCCAACGGTGGATTTTGCAGTGCTTCCCCAAAGCTGTGTGCACAGCCCAGCCATCTGTCCTGGCCTGATGGTAAAGAACCTGGCTGCGTAGAAAAACCTGTGGCTGTAACCCTATTGATGATATTATGTTAACCAGTAATCCTTTTTTCAGAAGTGAAAAAGCATCTGAGACAATGGTATCTTATCTTAAAAACCTAAGATGGGCAAACGATTGGGACAAGCTACAAAGTCCTGGCTGTCTATCAAATTCTTAAATGTTGTTTAGTTAAGTAAAACAAAAACTGTATCCTCTGCTGTAATTGATTGTTGGGGTATTGATGACCCTTCATCCCTTATTTAACTCAGATACTAAAAACATTACATGTGTTAATCAGAAAAGGTTATGCATGGAAATGAGAACCCCCCCCCCCAACACACACACACAGCAGGCTGTTTTTTAGAGGGCAATAGCACAAGTTTAAGCAGTAAAGGGGGTGGTGAACATTACCTTATCCTGTAAATTGGATGGAGCCAGTACCAATATTGGCTTTGGGTAGGGTTTGTGGCAGAGGCAACCTTCTAAACAAATACCCCTTGGGTTTTGTCCCGATTGGGAGAAGCCAAAGTACAAGACTGGAACAATGAACTGTTATGAGCTGCCCTCTGTGGCGAAGAGAGACCTGTGGAAGAACATCTGGGACACCTGCCAGCAGTGACAGGTAACTGTCTATCATGTCCATGCCCCCTCCTCTAACATCTCTCTTAGGACCGTTGAGGCAGATGCGCTCGCGAAGATCCAGAGCCATACCACTGAAACCCAAAAAGCAGCAGAGTGGCTCCACTGAAAAGGCAAACATCATAGATACCAGATCTTGTGGTGCCTAGCCCAGCAGTTCCAACTGCCTGTTACTCAGCAGCAGTTCATGAACATCACCCACAAATGTCCTTCATGCTCACTCCAATGACTGCGACATCGGTCCCCTCCTGTTCTCAGAAGGGGCAAGATATGCAGACACTGCAATGGAACTCTTGTAATTGAGCGCTGTGGGCTGTAGCCATAGCTCCAGTTAAAATGCTAACAGCAAAACCAAGAAGGCACTAAAGTTACAAGTTAAAGTGCCAGCCGCCCCACAGCCCAAAAAAGGGAAGTAATAATAATTTGTTGTTGCGTATGCCTCAAACTATACAAACTGGGAAAAAATAAAATCATTTTAACCATAGGCTTATGCAGCCCTCTGGTTGGGAATCTTAAATCCATGAAAAATTCACTCAAAAACACTGTTCTCCTATTCCCACTAAAACTCTATGTGTGTAAACCCACCAAATTACGTAATTTCACTGTCAACCATGTGTTGAATATAATCTTATTATTCCTTCTCCTCAGACTCCTGGGGGCGATAACCTCACAGCCCACCCTAAATTTCCTGGTTAATTTCTATCCTTACCACAATTATAACTCTCATTGTCTTCATATCAGCAAGTCCATACATCTTCCATGCAAAAACTCAGTTTATCCAAACAGCCGTCTGAGATGTCACCCATGATCTTATACATGATCTTCTCCTGCTGCAAAAATACAGTGCCAGCCACCGAGCCAGAGGCCACAATATCTCAATGCCAAAAAGGGAACAGAAACCGAATCCCACAATGCCCCATAACAGCAGAAAGCAGCCAAATGATCGACGCCCACTTTCCCACTCTCCCTCTCCACCCAATCATATCAAAGAGAGTTGGGAATGTTAGTCCCATTTAGCAAAATAATCCCCTGCAACCCTGGTCAGTGCCGGCAGGTCTCCCCTGCCCCAATAACAGATGATCCCAAACCCTCATCCCTGTCCCTAATCCAACAGGAAACTTGTTTTTATACTGGGCAGGTAAAAGAAAATCTTAAAATTTCAAAAGGAAACATAGAGATCATTCAAAGGGCCCAAAACAGCAGCTATGGAAATCAATCCTGGTTATCGTCATTTTTCTCTTACTTTTCCTTAACCTAAAATCAATCCTTTTACCCATTATAACACCACTACTATTATTATTGCTGCTTCTTTTTGCTCTTGTCTCTTACAGCTTCTTATCTGATTCATAAACCGAATCAGTCAACAACTCAGGAATATGTAAACGGCGTCTTTCTGCTGCACGAGTGACAATATCAACCCTTGTGAGACCTGAAACCACAGCCCCCTGGACAGGATGGAAGGGAAGTTTTCTCTGCCCCTTGACAGCAGGAAGTAGCCAGATTGAGACAAGGCCCGAATCCCCTCACCCTCCCATTCTGCCAAGTACCTATACCCCAAAACCCAAGCCCCCCCAACATATATATAAACAAAGAGTTAGGAATGTTAGGAGTTCCCCTTCACTAGGTTTGCAATAATTAACAAGCTGTGATTCAATTCCCCCTGACATGCTTTAAGGAAGGACAAGCCCCCCCTTAAGCCTACAGGTCTGAAAGCAGGGCACTTCCCCAAAGTTAAACAAAGAGACCGTGGTGAAGATGGGAGTAAAGTGGGATAGAGACCTTCACTCCCTCCATGTCAAAGCACCACCTGCTCCTCCAGCATTCCAAGAAAATGTAACTCACTAACCCACTACCCTCTAGCCATACAAGGGAAAATTTTCACCCCTAGGGCTTCCTATTGGCCCCTATACCTTACTCAAACCCTTGACTCCCTCCCACCCACTATCATTTCCCCTCCTAGGAATGTACTGTATAAATTCAAAGCCCTCCTTTCCAGGGATGGGCTGAAGTCTCTCTTCAGACCCCCACCATGCCAGTGGTGGGGCTGAATTCTATTCTTCAGACCCCCTCTGTTGGGAGAGCTCCCAATAAACTTTCTGTCTGCGATCATCAGTCTCCGTGTCCAGTGAGCGCCGTTTTTTCCCAAGAGCCATGAGTCAAGAAACTGCAATGGTCTCTATGAGCTAAGAGCAATCACGGATCAATAGTTGTATGGAAAACAGGGATCTCAGTCCTATAATCCAAAGAAATGAATTCTGCAAACAATCAGTAAGCTTGGAGGAGGACTCTATCCCCATATGAACTCAGCCCCAGCCAGGCCAGTAATTCTAACTCACAGAAATTGTGAAATAATAAATGCCTGTTGTTTCAAACCACTAAGTTTGTAATTGTTAGAAAGCAATAGACACAATAAGCATTTAAAGTAACACGTTTTTCCCTAAGCACTGCTTTAGCTGCATTGCACACATCAGATCAAGATATTCTAATTTTCATGTGATTTTGTCTTTGAACCACAAGTTTTGCAGAAATGTGTTGTTTAATCTTCAAATATTTGGAGCTATCCATTGATTCCTAACTTATTTCTTCTGTGGTTGGAGAACATTCTTTGCATCATCTTAATCCTCTTCTATTTATTGAGGCATTTATAAAAGAATGTGTATTCTGCTGTTGGTGGTTACTAGATTTTTTCCCTAAAGGTATTAGATTTTGTTCTTGGGTACAGTTAAATTACTTTGAGTTAGTCTAATTCTTAAGGGCTTCTTTAGGTCATGTCCACAGAAGCCTTTATTTTTGGGTCAATTTAGTTCCACTGCTAAGATGACAGTCTTCTGAGGACTCTATCTATTGATACATGTGCAATACGGTCTTTTCATTATGGATGGTTGGAATACAAACATTTCCAGCTCCATGTGAACTCTGAGAATTGCTGCCCCTACACCTGTCTTGGGATTCTTTATCCTATCTCAAGTAGTATCCTCTCACACATGCACAAATCAGAACACAAGTTAAGCCAAAGACTCAAGGGGCCCCTCTGCATATCTGTTGGGTGCTCTCTCTCTCTCTCTAGATAGCTCAGTTTTCTTGGGCCTCTGTTACACAAATGTTATCCTCTTGATTTCCAGTCTCTACCTTCTCAACTCTGCTGTGTCTTGTTTGTGCCCCCCTCCTTCAGACTGCAGCCTGAAAACAGCCACTGGCAGTAAACAGGTACACTCTTAGGTCTCCCTTTATTTCCCTTTTTTGAGGAGTCACAGCCTATACTGCCTGCTTTCCAACATGAGAGTAAGATTTCATACGGTTTGTCTGGTTTTCTAGATATTTAAGGTGGGAGGTTAAATCTGGTCTCTGTTATGTCTCTATTGGTCCATCTTAACCAGATGTAAAGATTTTTAAAAAGAAATTTAGAATAACTTGCATGTCATTTATGATATTGCATAATGTCCTTTCAAGCTTTTAATTTATTTGCATCAAAACTTTCATTCTACAAATTTTAAGAAATGCATGTCCTAGGCACTATGAGAGAGCATTAGCAGTGTCAGTTACACTACTGCTACTAGGGTTAGTAATAAAATGAGATACCTAGTTCTTTCCTCATAAAACTTACCATTAAGCAGAATATTCAGGCACAGAACAAGTCACTGCAAGTTTAATTACTTGCACTAGTTAACTGGAAGTGAAATTCTTAAAGCCTGTAGAATATAGGCTTCAGTTACCTGGAGATGTAGCTTTCAGTAGGAGCTCTGTGTATATTCGAAATTTTCTCTTGCACAAAAGTTACTTTCAAGCTTAAAAACAAAAACAAAAGTAAAAGCACACACACTTGTTTTGAATCACTGAACTAAAAAATAAAGAATATACAAACAAACAAAAGCCTAAATGGGATCTAAGCCCCCTCTCAATTAGAAGCAGAGTAGGCATCACCATCTCCAAATCCTCAAGACTGGGGAATGAGCAATGGACTAAAGTAGACTTATTATTATTCTACTATAGATTTATTATTATTCTAGCAATAGAAGAACTCTTATCATTGATGTAAAGGCAGTGGCCACCAGAGATTCTGAAGGATGGGAGAGGGAAGAATAGGTGTAATATAGGGGCATTTGGGGGACATTGTATTTGTACTGCATGACATTGTGGTGACGGATACAGCCCACTGTATATTTCATCATAACTTATAAAATTGTGCAGGATAAAGTGTAATCTATAATGTAAACTGTAATCCATGGTTAGTAGCAATGCTTCAATATGGGTTCAATTTTAACAAATGTACCACACTAATGAAGGATGTTGTTAATGTGGGAAAGTGTGACAGAGGGAGGGAGTGGAGCATTTGGGAATCCCTTATATTTTTTACGTAACATTTATGTAATCTAAAACTTCTTTAAAAATAAAAAATAAAATTAATTTTTAAAAAAATCTGAAAGTGACCCATTTCCTGTTGCATTTGTAGAGTGCAAAACATATGAAATTATTAAGTTTAAAATGGTGAAACTTGACAATTTTATATGACCCAATCTAATTAATGATCATGCAAATAAGAAAGAAGGAACTTTTGCACCTTTGTATAGTTGGCAGTGTCATTAGATATATTATTTAATTTAAACTATGACTGACTGTCATAGGATAAGAAATTTTATTGTATAAGGGGTTGATTAGTGCTTTAGAAAAAAGAGTTTAGTTGTTTGAATAGAGTAGCATGAATGTTTTTTCTTTCTCTTTAATAATCCTTTTTTACTTTATCTTTTAAGACTGTTTTGTGACTTCAGCAAGAGGCATTTAACATAGGCTGTTAAAAATGAATATTTAGGGGGAAGCCAAGCTCGCCATCTTGGCATCAGAGTAAGGAGCTATTGGAGTCAGCTCGTGCTACAGGGCAGTTTGTAATCACCCAGAGCTACCTAAAGCACCTGTTTGGGAGCCCCAGGAGACCAGAAGAGTATCCTGCAACATCCTTGAAAGTATGGAAGGAGGAGACTGCCCATCTGCAGAGAGGATTTGTGAATAGAGCCCTCCATGCACCGGAGATCAGTTCCCGTGGCGCAAGCTGCTTTGGGAGCTATTGCGTGGCTGGAGTTGGAAGCTCCAGTTCCCAAAAAAGGGGGTAGGAAGACACTGTGTGGCATCGACTTCGGCTACTGATTAGTAAAATTGGCAGGCTAAAGTATAATCCTAGGAACAACTAAACTTTGAGCTGTCCATGTCAGAAGGAGGCCAGTAGCTGCCATTTTGACTCCGCCTCCGGCCTGAGGGGAAGTGAGGCTGATTGAAAATCACAGTGCTGGTAAGGACCAGCTTCTTTCCACCCAGGTGGGATTTCAGGTGTAGCCTAAACCCCAGCCCCACCTCTGGCAGGGAGGAAGCCCGGGGGACCTGCACCACCTCTCTGGGAAACTGCAAACCATGTCGCAGAGGACGGTGCCCATCCTACTCTAGGGGCACAAGCCGCCTTAGGAGCTATTCCGTGGCTAGAGTTAAAAGCTCCATTTCCCATAAACAGTGGAGGAAGAGACAGTTGTCCACCGACTTCAGCTACTGATTAGAGGACTCAGCTGGCTAAAGTATAATCCTAGAAACAGCTAGGGTTTGAGCCTGTCCAAGTTGGAAAGAGTCTGGTTGCTGCCATTTTGACTACGCCTCCGGCATGAGAGGAAGCCTGGCTGACTGAAAATCCAGTGAAGTTAGGGACTGGTTTCTTTCCACCAAGATCAGACTAGAGGCCTAGCTTAGGCTCCAGCCCCACCTCCAGCAGAGAGGACGCTGACAGGACCTGCACCAGGTTCTCCAGGCAACTGCAAGTGCTCTCCGTCTGCACAGACTGAATAGTCAAACACCTGGGGCTGCATGCCAGCACCCTAATAGTATAGGAGAGGTGCTGGGTATTCTCGGTTGCTCTGGGCAACAGCAGTAGTTTTCAGCCCACACAAACTGGTTTGTTGAGTGCCTTCAAGTCTATCTCCACCTCTATCCTTCCATAGGATAGGAGGGGACTGATGCTCCCCCAGCCTCTCAGGGCAACTTAAGGCACTATTGGCCTGCACAAACCCAACCATTGGGCTCCTGTGACTCCACCCCTATCCCCAATAAGACAAGACATGAACTGTGTTTGCCCAGCCTCTCTGGGTAACTGCAGGTGCTTTTGGCCGACACAGCCTGGACTGGTGGGTATTTGTGGAGTCACACTCACCCCCCAATAAGAAAGGAGGGGCCTGGAGTTTCCACAGCCTTTCTGGGCAGCGGCAGACACTTTCAGCCTGTGTGGACTGGACTGTTGGATGCCTATGGACTGTTGGATGCCTATGGATCCACTGCCACCCCCAATAGGATAGGAGGACAGTGTCTCTGGATCACAGCAGGTACTTTTGGCCTACAGGGACAGAACTGTTGGGTGCCTGTAGATCCAACCCCATGCCATAATAGGATAAGAGGGGGCTGGGGTTTTCTCAGCCTCTGTGGGCAATGGCAGGTATTATTGGCCTAAAGGGACTGAACTGTTGGGCACCTGTAAAACCACCCCCACCACCCAATAGGATAGGAGGGGGCTGGTGCTTCCTCATCCACTCTGGGCAACAGTGAGTCCTTTCAGCCTACAGGGACTGAACTGTTGGGTGTTGGTGGTTCTGTTTCCACCCGTAAAGAGCAGAAGGGACATTACTCCCTCAACTTCTCAGGATAGCTGCAGGCATATTTGGCCCACACAGATTAGATTGTTGGACACTCCAGAGGGTCCATTCCCACCTCCGGCAGGGAGGGGGTCTGGTGCTTTGTCAGTTTACCTGAGCAACTGTAGTCATTTTGCACCCACATGGTATAGATTGCTGCTCACAACTATAGCTCCAACCCTGCCCAAAGTAGGGGAGGAAGGGGTGAGAAGATTTATCAGTCTCTCTGGGCAACTACAGACAACCTTGTCCTGCCCAACTTGAATTATTATACATGGCTGCAGCTCTGTCCCTACCCGTGACAGAGGAGAAGGTGGGAGAAACTTCATCATTTCCTGGGGCAACATGGGCAGCTTCAGCCTCCTTAGCTTACAGCACCAACTACATCCTTGGCTCCTTCTAAATAACCAGCAAGGGAGAAAAGACAAGAAAGCCTTAAACTAAAGGGAGAAACTGCACCCAGAATAAATACATCTGGCAAGCCAGATATAAAAACACCAACAAAAATTTACAATCCATACCAAGAAACAAGAAGAAATGGTCCAGTTAAAGGAACAATATAAGCCTGCAGATGACATTAAAGAGTTGAGACAACTAATCATAGATGTTCAAACAAATTTCTTTAATAAACTCCATGAGATGGCTGAAGAGATTAAGGATATCAAGAAGATGTTAGATGAGCACAAAGAAGAAATTGAAAGCATACATAGAAAAAGAGCAGACATGGGAATGAAAGATGCAATAAATGAAATTAAAAATACACTGGAATATGAATATTCTCGCTGTCCTGTTTTTGTGATAATCAGGGTAAACTAAACATTTGCTATATTAGAAACCATGCATGTGATGTGTCCTGAGACCTAGTTTTTCTTCCTAGGTCTGGTTTTCAGAATGTTGGTGATAAACCAAGACTGATTTATTATATGACCATCCTGTATGGGAAACGACTGTAACTCTAGGTATCTTTGGTCAACCTTAAAAGATATTGCAAGGGTATGGATGTGACTCAAATGTTTGGGCATCCATCTCCCATATGGAGGGACCTGGGTTCGATCCCCGGGACCTCCGGTAAAAAGAAAGAAAAGGAAAAATATAGAAGGTGAGCAGGCTGCCAGGCCGCATGTGTGGGTGTGCCATCAGGCCCCACAAGCAGATAAGCCCCCGAGGCCCTGCATGTGGGTGCACTGTCAAACCCCATGAGCAGGTACGCTGCCAGACCCCACATGTGGGTGCACCGCCAGGCCCCTCTGAGCCATGCAGCAAGATGATGACGTAACAGGAAAGTGACACAAAGGAGAACCAAGATAAGATGCACCGAAAAGCCAGGAACTATGGTGGCACAGACAGTAGGACACCTCTCTCCCAAATCGGAGGTCCCAAGGATCAAATTCCAGTGAAGACAGGAGGAGAAGGATGAGAAGAGAGGGCAGGAAACAGACACAGAGAATTGCCCAGTGAATGGGCACAAAAACAACAAAAGGGGGGGGGAATGGATAAAAGTAAATAAATAAAAAAACCTTTTTAAAAAATGTATAGGGGAATAAGATATGGACTATAGTTAGAAGTAATACTTTGACGATGCTCTTTCATAATTTGTTAACAAATGTTTCACAACAATGCTAAGTATTTGTGGTGGGGTGATGTATGGGAGCCCTGTATGATGTTATGCGTGTTTGTTTTGTAAGTTTACAATGTTTTCTAAACATTTATTGTTTATGTATGTTCATGTATGAATGATATACTTCAATAAATTGTTTTTAAAATGAAAAAAAAAAAGTACACTGGAGGCCTCTAACAGCAGATTTGAGGAAACAGAAGAAAGGATTGGTGAGATTGAAGACATGGCCTCCAAAAGTAAACATACAAAAGAAGAGATGAAGAAAAGAATGGAAAAAATTGAACAGGGTCTCAGGAAAGAGACGTGCAAACATACATGTCACGGGTGTGCCAGAAGGAGAAGAGAAGTGAAAAGATGCGGAAGGAATATTTGAAGAAATAATGGTGGAAAATTTCCCAACCCTATTGAAGGACATAGATATCCGTGTCCAAGAAGCACAACATACTCCCATCTGAATAAATCCAAATACACCAACTCCAAGACACATACTGATCAGAATGTCAAATACTAAAGACCGAGAATTCTGAGAGCAGGAAGAAAAATGCAATGCATAACATATAAGGGATACCCAATAAGATCAAGTGCCAATTTATCATCAGAAACCATGGAGACAAGAAGACAGTGGTATGATATATATAAGATACTGCAAGAGAAAAACTTCCAGCCAAGAATTTTATGTCTGGCAAGATTATCTTTCACAGATAAACAGAAACTGCAAGAGCTTATAACAAAAAGACCAGCTTTGCAGGAAATACTAAAGTGAGTGTGACAGCCTGAAAAGAAAAGATAGGAGAAAGAGGCTTGGAAGAGAGTATAGAAATGATGACTGTATCAGTAACAGTAGCTAAAATTGTCAAAAATAAAATGATAGATAAAACACAAAGATCAAAATGAATGAAATAAGAACTGCCTTTATAGTAATAACATTGAATGTTACTGGATTAAACGCCCCAATCAAAAGACACAGATTGGTGGAATGGATAAGAAAATATAAGACATCTATATACTGTCTGCTAGAAATGCACTTTAGACCCAAGGATACCAATAGATTGAAAGTGTAAGGTTGGAAAACAAAGATATTCCATGCATGCACTAACCAACCTAACCAAAACAAAACAAAACTAAACTAAACTAGGGTAGCTATACTTGTATCAGAGGATATAGACTTTAAAAAGCAAAAGTGTTATTAGAGACAAGGAAGGACATCATATATTAATAAAAGGGATATTTCACCAGAAAGAAATAGCAATCATAAATGTATTTGCACCTATGGGGATGCCCCAAGATACATGAGACAAACACTGGCAAAACTGAAGGGAGAAATAGACATCTCTACATTAATAGTTGGAGACTTCAGTATACCAGTCTCAGCATTGATAGAACATCGGGGCAGAGGATCAATAAAGAAACAGAGAGCTTGACTAATATGATAAATGAACTAAACCTAATAGATATATACAGAACATTGCACCCCAAAATAGCAGAATATACATTCTTTACGAATGCTCATGGATCTTTCTCCAGTATAGACGATATGTTGAGTCACAAAGCAGATCTCAATAAATTCAACAAAATTGAAATTATGCAAAGCACTTTCTCTGATCATAATGGAATAAAGTTGGAAAGCAACAAGTGGCAGAAAAAGGGAAAATTCACATATATATGGAGATTAAACAATACACTCTTAAATAATCAGTGGGTCAAAGAAGAAATTTCAAGAAAAATAAATAAATATCTTGAGAAGAATGACATTGAGAATACAACATATCAGAACTTATGGGATACAGTGAAGGCAGTGCTGAGAGGAAAATTTATAGCTCTCAATGCTTATATTAAAAAAGAAGAAAGAGCTAAAATCAATGACCTAACTAAAATCAACGACCTAACTAGAAAAAGAACAGCAAACTAATCCCAAAGCAAGTAGAAGGAATGAAATAACAAAGATCAGAGCAGAAATAAATGAAATTGAGAACAAAAAAAAAAAAACAAGTGAGAGAATTAACAAAACCAAAAGTTGGTTCTTTGAGAAGATTAACAAACCAAGAAACCCTTAGGTAGATTGACTAAGAAAAAAAAGAAGATTGAAATAAATGAAATAAAAAATGAAGACAGAAACATTACTACTGACCCCACAGAAATAAGAGATCATAAAAGGATACTATGAACAACTTTATGCCAAAAAAAACTAGACAATGTAGACGAAATGGAAAAATTTCTAGGAACATACAAAAAAATCTACACTGACCCTAGAAGAAATAGAAGACTTCAACAAACCAATCACAAGTAAAAAGATTGAAACAATTATCAAACTGCTCCCCAAAATGAAAAGCCCAGGACCAGACAGTTTCACAGGTGAGTTATACCAAGCATTCAAAGAAGATTTAATACCAATCTTACTCAAGCTCTTCCAAAAAATTGGACAAGAAGGAATGCTACTAAACTCATTCTATGAAGCCAATATCACCCTAATACCAAAGCCAGATAAAGATATTATGATAAAAGAAAATTACAGACCCATTTCTCTAATGAATACACATGCAAAAATCCTCAATAAAATACTTGCTAATCAAATTCAACAACACATTTAAAGAATTATTCATCATCATCAAGTCGGTTTTATACCAGGCATGCAAGGCTGGTTCAACAAAAGAAAAATCAATCAGCATAATACACCACATTAATAAATCAAAGAAGAAAAATCACATGATCTTATCAATTGATGCAGAAAAGGCATTTGACAAAATACACTATCCCTTCTTGATAAAAATACTACAAAAAATAGGAATTGAAGGAAACTTTCTCAACATGATAAAGGCCATATACAAAAAACCCACAATTAACATTGTACTCAATGGTGAAAGACTGAAAGCTTTCCTGTTGAGATCAGGGACAAGACAAGGATTCCCATTGTCACCACTGTTGTTCAGTATAGTGCTAGAGGTTCTAGCTAAAGCAATCAGGCAAGAAAAAGAAACGAAAGACATCCAAATTGGAAAGGAAAAATTAAAGCTTTCACTATTCGCAAATTATATGACTGTATATCTAGAAAGTCCTAAAAAAATCTACAACAAAGCTGCTAGAGCTAATATGTGATCTCTGTAGAGTGTCACGATACAAGATCAATACACAAAAATCAGTGGTGTCTATAGCAGAATGCCAGTAAGTCCACTTTAGTCCATAGCTATAGACATATTGTGCCTCAAGCACTGGAAGAAATTACAATATTGATGTGGAGTCAGTGGCCACTGGAGGCTCTTGGGGCAGAGAGAGGGAAAAGCAGTTGTAATACAGGGGCTTTTTCAGGACTTGGGAATTGTCCTGAGTGACATTGCAATGACAGATATAGACCATTTATATCATCATATAACATACAGAACTGTGTGGCAGAGAGTGTGGTCTACAATGTGAACTGTGGTCCATGCTTAATTGCAAACCCCCAGGATGTGTTTATCATTTGCAATTAATGTGCCACACTAATGAAGGATGTTTATGTGTGAGCTTGTGGGAGGTGTGGGAGGTGGGGTGTATGGGAATCCCTATATTTTTGTGTAACATTTATGTAATCTAAGTACCCTTTTTAAAAAATTTAATTTTTTTTTTAAAAAAGAAGAAATCTGAACTGGGAGACAGGCAGAAAAACTCTGGCTGTATTTCTCTAGCCATGTAATTTTTAACATTATTAAAGATTTCTGAACCTCAAAAAAACAAACAAAAAATTAGTGCTGTTTCTACACACTAGTAATGCACAATCTGAAGAGGAAGTCAGGGAAAAAATTCCATTTACGATAGCAACTGAAAGAATAAAATATTTAGTAATAAGTGTAACCAAGGATAAAAAGCCACTGTATCCAGAAAACTATAATGCATTGCTAAAAGAAATAAATAATGACCTAAATAATTGGAAGAACATTCCATGCTCATGGATTGGAAAACTAAATATCATTAAGATGTCAATTCTATGCAAAATGATTTACAGATTCAATGCAATACCAATAAAAATTTCACCAGCATTTTTTAAACAAATGGAAAACACAATTATCAAATTTATCTGGAAGGGTAAGAGGTCCCAAATAGCTAGAAACATCTTAAAAAGGAAAAGTGAAGTTGGAGGACTCTCACTTCCAGACTTTAATTCATATACCTAGCTATAGTGGTAAAAACAGTATGGTATTGGCATAAAGATAGACATACAGATCAATGGAACTGAATTGATGGTTCAGAAACAGACACATCTATGGCCAAGTGATTTTTTGACAAGCCTTTCAAACCCACCCAGCTGGGACAGAACAGTTTATTCAACAAATGGTACTGGGAGAACTGGGTATCCATTGCCAAAAGAAAGAAAGAAGACCCATATCTCACACCTTATACAAAAATTAGCTCAAAAATGGATCAAAGACCTAAATATAAAAGCAAGTACAATAAAGCTCCTAGAAGAAAATGTAGGGAAACATCTTCAAGACCTGGTGGTAGGTGGTGGATTCTTAAACCTTACACCAAAAGCATGAGCAATGAAAGAAACATGGATAAATGGGACCTCCTCAAACTTAATCACTTCGATGATTCAAAGGACTTCATCAAGAAGGCGAAAAAGCAGCCTACTCCATGGGAGAAAATATTTGGAAACCACATATCCGACAAGGGTTTGATTTCCAGTCTATATAAAGAGATCATACAACTCAACAATAAAAGAGCAAGCAATCCAACTAAAAAATGGGCAAAAGATTTAAATAGACATTTCTCCAAAAACGAAATACAAAAGGCCAAAAAGCACATGAAAAAATGTTCCATATCACTAGCTATTAGGGAAATGCAAATTAAAACAACAATGAGATATCATCTAACACTGCATAGAATGGCCATTATTAAAAAAACAGACAACAAGTGCTGGAGAGGATGTGGAGAAATAAGAACACTCCTTCACTGTTGATGGGAGTGTAAAATGGTGCAGCCTTTGTGGAAGACAGTTTAGCGGTTCCTCAGAAAGCTAAATATAAAACTGCCATATGATCCAGCAATTTCTCTTCTAGGAATATATCCAGAAGAAATAAAAACTATGACACGAACAGACATCTGCACACTGATGTTCATAGTGGCATTATTCACAATTGCCAAAAGATGAAAACAACCCAAGTATCCATCAACCAATGAATGGGTAAACAAAATGTGGTATATACATATGATGGAATACTATGCTGCAGCAGGAAGAAATGAAATTAGGATATATGTGATAACATGGATGAATCTTGAAGACGTTATTCTAAGCCAGACACAAAAGGACAAATATTGCATGGACTCATTAATATGAACTAAATACAAAGAATAAACACATGGAGTTAAAATCTAGAGTATAGATTATTAAGAGATAAGAGAAGGGTTGAGAAGATCTACTGATGCTTAATGTATGTAGAAGCTTTAATTAACTTGACTGTAAAAGTGTGGAAATTGATAGAGTTGATGGTAACACATTATAGTGAGTAGCAACTGGTTTATAAATGGGATTGTGGCTGGAAAGGGTAGTCTGAGGAAGTAAATGTCAGTTGAAAGAAAGCTAAAGAATAATTTAGGGACTGGCTAACACAGTGAACCCAGAGGTGGAATAGAATTGTGGTCGAGGGTACAAATGCAAGAATGTCCTTCTGTGAGCTAGAGCAAAGGAACATCATTATTGCAAGGTGGTGAGAATGTGGAGAATCATAGGAAAAATACAATTGGTGTGACCTATAGACTGTGATTAACAGCAATACTATAATATTCCTGCATCAATGCCAAAGATGTACTGTGTTAATAATGGAGGTGTATGGAAAAAGTGTGCCAAATATATGCTATGGACCATGGTTGGTGGTAATAGTCTGATGATATTATCTCATAATCTGCAATGTTCCACCATGGTGTGGTGTGTTGGTGAAGGGGTGTTGTATGGGAATTCTACACATGTGCATGATTGTTTTGCAAGTTCATAACATCTATAATAAAAATACATTTTTAAAAAAATTGGGTTGGCTGGGGGAAAAATACACCAAATGTAAGATAGGGTCTAAAGTTAGCAGTAATATTTTGACAATGCTCTTGTGTAGTTTGTAACAAATGTTTCACAAAAATGCAAAGTGTTGGTGAAGGGGTGATGTATGAAACCCCTGTATGATGTTACAAATTTAAAGATTGTAAGTTCACAATCTTTACTTAACACTTATTGTTCATGCATGTTTATGTAAGAACGATATATTTCAATTAAAAAAATATAAGAAAATACATATGTAATCTATACAACTTTAAAGTTATGAAGAAATTTGCCCTAGGAGGACCAAGTTTGATTCTGGACTTTTTTTTCCTTTTGTTTTTTTCTCATTGTGCATGCCAGTCCTTCATATCTTTGGAAAGAGTAAGATTTGAAGTAAAAGATGGATAACTCAGTCCTCTTCCAGCCCCTGGATAAAAATTATACCTCTTAATCAGTGAATGTATAAAGAGGCTTAGCCTAGTAATTTCTCTCCAAATAATTCATGTTGCTGATCCTGCTCTGCAATTTTCACCCAATTCTAGTAATTGCTTTGTTTTGTTTTCTAACCATGCCTAAGATAACCAGAGAGCTGAAATCTTGATTTGTTACCTTCAACTAAAATCTGCCTTTTTACTCTCTTTTGTAACACAGCTCCTCTGTGAACTGGTATTTCTTTCCTTAGGTGGGCCTCTGGAAAACCTGAGTCCAGTTCCTGATCCTAAATTTTCATTTAAGGAAATTTAATCATTTTTTTTTCTGATCACTTTCGTGTATCAAAGATCTTAGTCCTGGAACTCTGACCTTACCAAACTATTAATCATGTCATAACTATGACATCATTAGCAGTAAGAGATATAATTTGTTTGCAATTTGATTAGGAATTTGCTGAACAATTGCTGAGCAATTCATAACTTGTTCTTATTTTTATAAAGATAAGCCTTGAAGTTTAAAAGAGTCATATGAAACAGTACAAATATAGCACTCATTTTAAATATTTTTAAAATCTTAATGAAGGTTCTTTTAACTTAATTTGTTTTATTTAACTTTTATATACATTTTTTTCAACATCATATATATAACAACATCATAAATATTTGCCTCATGAAATGCTTCTAAATTTGATTTCATGATATTGTATTTTTCTGGGTTTTATATCAATTATTTTCCCGTTTATTTTTTTTTACATCACCTTTCTTTTTCTCATCATCTCCTACCCATTTTCTTAATGGGTAAATTCTTGAATTTCTAGTCTATTTCACATAGTTTGATGGTCTATTAGCTATCATAATGCTATCACATATATCAGATAAAATCAAAACAAATGTGGTACCCAAACTTTCTTTTTCTTCACTCTTGCTGGATATTTCCTTTTGGGCATTTTGGGTAATGATTGTAACTTTAATGAAACACCCATTTCTCTCTTTGTTCTGCCAAAACTTCTTCAATATATTTTCCTTTATTTTGTTTATTCCATTACAGCTATTTTAATCACTAAATGTGTTCATAATATTAGAGTCATATGCTCATCTTAATTCCACTTTTCTATCATTAATAAATCTTGCTGATTTTTTTTCTTTGGAATTTACTTCTATCTTTTGCTTTTGATCATTTCCTACTATTTACTGTGCCGATATTCTGGCAGGAGAGTTGTGCTGAGTGTAAGATCTAATGGGTCAGGCAAAATACGTACTCATTGTGGCTGCTGGAACTCTCTAAATAGTAGCAAATGAGGTAAGCACTTCTGACCGTCTGGTCTGGTAGTGAGACCATAAATTGCAAAAATAAATCATAAGGCCATAAGACGGAAGTAAATAATAAATTTAGAATAATAGAAGTAAACAGATCAGGAAAAGTGTCTTAGGAAAAAAAGTTGTGAATAATGTATAGCCTTCAAATTCACTGATGTCAAGTCTAAGGTGCAGATTAAGCCTTAAAAGAGATGGGTGGGATCAGGTGGTAGTTTTCTAGATTATCACCTTTGTTATAGTTTATAATCCCTTCGAATCCATTTTGCATACTGACAATGAGTGTGATTCTGATGACCTTTTATATATAATTTTTAAAAAGTATAAAACATTAGTGATTCTGAATTACTTATTAATGAAATAAAACTTCACAGAGAATTCAGAATCCTCAATACTCTGTCCTTAACTTCACATTGACATCTTTGTTTTAATTTTTCTTTTCATATCTTCTATATGCCAGTGAAACTGTACCTACTAACTGTTCTATAAAAATGATCCATACTTCCCAACCTCCATCTTCATTGTTATCCAGATTCTAAGATGATGTCAACCTAATCTGAACATAATTTGCTTCTGTTATACACTTAACTCCAAAACATCTGTGTTTTCTTGGTAAACTTGCTCTTAGGTGATGAAGAAGTTAACGTGTATCTGAATGCACCTTGGTAGGGAGATCTATACTGTTTATCAGTACTTATTGTAAAGTTACTGTCAAATATATTTTGTGATATTACATATGAATAAACAAATAGACCTATGGACCAGTATAGAGAATCTATAAACAAATTTGCAGATGACGCACATTTGATTTTGATTCATGGCAAAGTTGCATTGCAAAGCTGTGTGGAAAAGATGGTGTGTTCATTAAATTACGAAATTTTAATAAGATATTCATTGGGAAAAATGCAATGTGAATCTACTTCACACAACACATAAAAACCAGTTCTAGTAGACTTCTGGGAAGATAGCATTGATGTAAGGTGGCAGGGCTCAACTCCTTTACAAAAACAATGGATGCATGTCAAGAAGCTGTCTGAGGGAGCTGCTTGAAGGTCTGTAGACCAGGAGGTGTTGCTTATTGACCATGAGGGAGAGGGACAGAGAGACAAAGAGGCCAAAGCAAAAACCATGAGTTACTAGCCCTCGCAGCAAGGAATGACACCCATTCCCCATCCTCAAGGAGAACATCCTGGGAAAAAACTATGGTTCACTGCAGTCAACTGAAAGGGGAAAGGACGTCTTTCTCCCTGAGAGGAGGCAGAGTTCGGTGGAGGTGGACAATGGCTTCTCTTCAGTGAGTTTGGCCAGTGAAGTCCATTTTGAAACTTCGTTCTGGGTAGACCAGTATCACCTGCCAGTAGAGGGTGAAAGAGATACCTCCATGGAAAGGTTCACCAATGAACGCCATCTGCTGGCAGGTGGGAAACTGCAATAAGTAAAAAATTTTTTTGGAGTCTTTCATGTTCAGGCAGTTTTGAATGTGGTCTGAGTCCCATTAGTGGATCCCTGGCCCTGTTTTGATAACTTCAGCGGGGTGATCTTAAAGATTTAGAATAAGCTGAACCAAAACTCAAAGAAGAGTCTTGAAACAGAACTGCTAGGCAAGAGAGAAATTGACTGTCAGTATAAATTCACCAATATAATCAGATGCCTAGACATCAGCAAAAAATTACAAGCCATACCAAGAAACAGGAAGATATGGCCCAGCCAAAGCATCAAATCAAAAATCCTGATGAAACACTGGGTTTAAGATAACTAATCCAATCTTCTAAATCAATTCCAGGAATTGAAGGAAAAATGGCTACAGAGATAAAGGATATTAAGAAGACACTGGATGATCATAAAGAACAATTTGAAAAACTGCAAAGAAAAGTGAAAAAGCTTATTGGAATTAAAGACACAATGAATAAGATTAAAACTACATTAGCGGTATAGAACAGCAGATTTCAATTGATGGAGGACAAAATTAGAGAATTGGAAGACAGAGCATCTGAACTTGAAACGACAGTAGAGAAGAAACAGAAAAGAATGAGAAAAATGGAACAGGACCTCAAGGAATTGAACGACAATGCAAAACACACAAGCATACACATTATAGGAATCCCAAAAGGAAAAGAGAATGGGAAAAGGGGCAGAAAAAACTATTTAAGGAAGTAATGACCAAAAACTTCCCAACCCTTATGAAAGACATAAATAGCAATATCCAAGAAGGACAATACACTCCAAACAGAATAAATCAGAATAGACCTATTCTGAGACACCTTCTGTTCAGAATATCAAATGCCAGAGATAAAGAGGGGATTCTGAAAGTAGCAAGAGAAAAGCTACATACAAGGGAAGTTCAGTAAGACTAAGTACTAAAAGAGAAAAGCAGGCAGACAATTCTTTTTTTGGCAAAACTGTTCTTCCAAAATCATGGACAGTTAAGGGAATTATCAGAAAGTGAGAGAAACTGAGCTACCAAGAAAGGATTTCAGTGTATATTTTGTCTTTATCAAATAAACCTAAAGGAGTAATTTACAGTTAAATTTCTAATGCCTTTTTCCACATCTGATTGTTGCTTCTTACATTTCTTTGTTGAGCCTAAACCTTCGTAAGCTTTTTAGCAGATATGTGTTGAACACTTCTGTTTCATGGTAAAGACAGGATTAAGAGGCCAAGGAAACTGACAACTGATTTGTCTCTTTTCTTCTATTTCCGTGACTATATCTACTGCCTCATCTTGATTTATCAGGAAAACCTGGAAAGCTTACAAAAATAATTTTTTGTGGTTTATCTGAGAATAATACAAAATTGTTGCTGTTATTTTGGTGAAGAAAATTAATTTTGTACAGTTTATTTCAATCTTAAAAAATGTGAATATTGTTTTAAAAAATTAAATGAGAAACCATGGAAGCAAGAAGCCAGTGATATGATTTATATAACGTTCTGAAAGAGAAAAACTACTAACCAAGTATTCTTTATCTGGCAAAACTGTTCTTAAAAAATGAGAGTGAACTTAAACTCTTCACAGACATACAGAAACTGAAAGAGTTTGTTACCAAAAGATCAGATTTACAAGATATGAAAGGGAGTGATTGAGAGCCTGAGAGTTAAAAACAAGAGCAAGAAATTTGGAGAAGAGTATAGAAATGGAGATTATTAGTAAGGGTAACTAATGCAGTAAAAAGACAGACAATGGTAAGATATGAAAATAGAAAGCTAAAGGATAAAATGATTGAAGTAAGTAATTCCTTTACAATAATAGCATTATATGTTAATGGATTGATCTCCCTAAACAAAAGTCATAGGGTGACAAAATGGATAAAAAAAAATGAGACATCTATAAGATGACAGATATAGATGCAAATACACAATCAGGCTGGAAGTGAAAAGTTGGAAAAAGATATTCTAAGCAAATAGTAACCAAAAAAGCCCTGGAGTAATGATACTAATATTGGACACAATATATTTTAAATGCAAAACTGGTATAAGAGATGAAGAAGATCATTATATTTTAATAAAAGTGACAATTCACTAAGAAGAAATAACAATCATATATATTTATGTACTTAACCTCTCTGCCCTAAAACACATGAGACACACAATGAAAAAACGAAAGGGAAAATCAGACATCTCTATAATAATAGTTAGAGATTTTAAGTATTGGAAAGAACATCTGAACAACATTGGATCATACATCTGGACAGAAGATAAATAAGGAAAATGAGAGTTTGAGTAATATGATGATTTAACTAAACCTAACAGACATTTATAGAGCATTATACCTGAAAACAGCAGGATATATACATTCTTATCAAGTGCTTATGGATTCTTCTCCAGAATAGACCATATGTTGGATCACAAGACAGATCACAATAAATTTTAAAAGACTGAAATTTTATGAAGCACTTTCTCTGATCTTAATGGAATGAAGCTGGAAATAAAAAACAGACTGAAAAAGGGATAAGTCACACATATATGGAGATTAAACAAGACAAGTATTCCCATTGTCACCACTCTCATTCACTATTGTGCTAGCAATTCTAGCTAGAAAAACTTACACAAGCAAAAGAAATAAATGGAACCCAAATAAGAAAGTAAGAAGTAAAACTTTTGCTATTCACTGATGATATGACCCTATATCTTAAACGCCCCCCCCAAAAAAATCCACAACAAAGCTACTAGAATTAATAGATGAATTCATCAAAGTGGCAGAATAAAAGATTAATATGCTAAAAATCAGTAGCATCTCTATGTGCTTCTATTGAGCAAACCGAAGAGGAAAAAAAAAAATTCAATTACAATAGTGACCAAAAGAATCAAATATTTAGGAATAAACATAAGACCAAGGATATAAGGGACCTGTATTCAGAAAAAAATAAAAAAATAAACACTTCTAAAAGAAACCAAAGAAAATAAATAGAAGGACATTCCATTTCCATGGATTCTATCCAAACTGATTTACAGATCCAAAGCAATCCAATGTCAAATAAGTATATGAAGATAGTTAACATCATGTTATTTTAAAATTGCAAATTAAAAAAATGAATTACCACAACACACACGCCAATTAGAATTGCTAAAATCCAAAATCTTGGTGGAGTCACTTTCAAATACAGATTGGCAGTTTATTACAAAAATAAGAGTAGGCATACCATCCAGCAATTGCCACCCTAGATATTTACCCAAATGAGTTGAAAACTTATGTATGTGCAAAAATCTGTACATGAAAATTTATAGCAGCTATATTTATAATTGCCAAAAATTGTAAGCAATTAAAATGTCATCCAATAGGTGAATGGATAAACAAATGATGGTACATGCATACAATATGATATTCGGTAATAAAAAGAAATGAAATATCAAGCCACAAAAAGGCATAGAGGAACCTTAAATGCTTTTTGATAAGTGAAAGAAACCAGTCTGAAAAAGCTACAAATGGTATGATTCCAACTTTCCAAATGGTTGACATTCTGGAAAAGGCAAAACTGTAGAGACGATAAACAGATCACTGATTCCAGGGATTTGGGGATAAAGAGAATGGTGTTAATAAGTGGAGCAGAGGGAAATTTTACTACTGTGAAACCATTCTGAATGAGAGTATATATGTGACATCATGCATATCATGCATTTGTCAAAAACTCAGAACTGTACAACACAAAGATATAGCATAAACTGTGGACTTTAGTAATACTAATGTATCAATATTCACTCATCAATTGTAACAAACATACCACACTCACGCAAGATGTTTATTATAAGTGTATTAGTCAGGGTTCTCCAGGAAACAGAACCAAGTTGAGATACCTGTAAATATTATGAGATTTATAAAATTGTCTCATGCAACCGTAGGAATGCACAAGTCCAAATTCTGTAGAGCAGGCTGCATACTGGTAACCCCAATGAATTTTATGGTGAATTCTCCAGGAGACTCTACTTCACCTGGTTGGCTGAATTAAAGATGAAAATTCACTTTTCTGACTGCTGAAATTATCACTTCTTCTAAAGCCTCCAATTGATTGGATGAGACATCTCTCACTTCTGAAGGCAGTCTTCTTGGTTGATTTTAGATGACATCAGCCATAGATGCAATCAATTTACTGTAGATTTAAGTCCATGAAATGTCCTCACAGTAACATTTAGGCCAGTGCTTGCTTGACCAAACAACTGGGCATGATTACCTGGCCAAGTTGACACATGAACCTAGTTATCACAACCCATCCCTTGTCAACTTGGAAGCTATATATATTGCCTTAAACAATACTTAATCTCTAAAATCAATAATAGACATATTTTTCACTTAACAATACTCAAGTGTCCTGTGTACAACCAGAAATGCACTAAATATCTCCAGAATAAGGTTCAAGTTGTTGGATAATATTCACTCTTAAATTTGATATCATATAACTTAAATACTATGACATGAAACAAATACAACTATGTCAAATGATAAGGTTTTAGATAGGGAAGAAAACAAAGATATTTTCCTTATGCACATATACAAACATACTCAAAACAAGGAAGAAATATTCAAAACCAAAACAGTTTTTCTTTCTATAACTGGTCACATGGTTGTAGTTCATATTTATCACTACCATCTTCCACTACTCATTCCATGTTCCCTTTACCCTCAGCAAGCATCTCAACTAGCCATGATTCTTTGCCTGGTGAGATAACCCAAACCTTCATTCCTGAAGTTTCTGGGCCATTGTTAGTTGTGCCTGGATTGGGTTTTTGCAGTTCACTGACTTTACTCACAGAGGATGATGGTGCTAAGAGATGCCCTAAGAGATATTCTGTAATCTAGCCAAACTCTTCTTTACCTCCATTGTTTAGTTGCAGTTTTATTTCCCCATGATAGTCAGGATCAACCACCCCATCCAGTACAGTAATTCCCTTCTTTGCCTGTTGATTCAGAGGCACAAGGACTCCAAAGTGGCCAGGTTGCAGTCTTCCAGTTCAATGTAATCGTGATTGTGTCTCCTGTTGGAAGTACTTGTTTTGGAACTTAAACCTATATTTCAGGAGAACTTAAGATTGCAGGGACAGAAAGCAAATTTTCTTCTAGTGGATCACTAGGATTAATAGTGAGTGATGCCATTCTCATCTCCACCCCTTGATTCCTGGATCTGTGAATCATGGCTATAGGATAAAGAGCACCATCAAGTGGATGCTGATTTAGAGCACACAGAGCCTCCTGGAGAACATTGCCCCAGCCCTGTAAGGTATTGCCACCCAATTGGAGCCATAACTGAGTCTTAAAAGGGCCATTCCATCCTTTTATTAATCCAGCTGCTTGCAGATGATGGAGAACATGGTAAGACCAGTGAATTCCATCAGCATGTGCCCATTCCTGCACAGCACTTGCTATGAAGTGGGTTAGGTTAGAAACAATGCTGTGTGGAGTACCACAAGGCTGGATAAGGCATTCAGTAATTCCACAAATGGTAGTTTTGGCAGAAGTAGTGTGTGCTGAGAAGGAACACCTAATCCAGAGTATGTGTCAATTGAAATTAGAAAAATCGCTGCACCTTCCATGATGCAAGTGGTCCAATGTAATCAATCTGCCACCAGGAAGCAGAGGAGATTAATTTGGGGAATGATGTCATATCAGGGACCGAGTGTGGGGTCACTGCTATTGGCAGATTGGGCACTGAACAGTGACTGTAGCCAAGTCAGCCACAGTGAGGGGAAGTCCATGCTACTGATACCATGCATAACCTCCATCCCTACCTCTAAGGCCACTTTGTTTATGAGCCTATTGGTCAATAACAGGAGTGGCTGGGGAAAGAAGCTGAATGCTAGCCACAGAGAGGGTCATCTTATCCACTTGATTATTAAAATCTCCCTTTGCTGAAGTCACCCTCTGATGAACATTCACGTGGGACACAAATATTTTCATATTTTTGCCCACTCAGAAACATCTATCCACATACCTCTTCTCCAGACCTCTTTGTCACCAATTTTCCAATCATGTTCCTCCCAAGTCCCTAACCTTCCAGCCAAACCATTGGCAATAACACATTAATCAGTGTTCAAATGCACCTCTGGCCATTTCTCCTTCCAAGCTAAATGAACAACCAGGTGCATTGCTGGAAGTTCTGCCCACTGGGAGGATTTGCCTTCACCACTGTCCTTCAGGGACATCTGAGAATGGGGCTGCAGTGCTGTAGCTGTCCACTTTCAGACAGAAACTGCATATCATACAGAACCGTCTGTATACTAAGGCTGAGCTTGCTCTTCCTCAGTCAACTGATTGTAAGGAACTCCCCCAAGAGGCCATAGCTGTGGGCTGGAAAAGAGAAGGTAACTTGGCAGAAGTGGTGACCATGGGCATTTGGGCCACTTCCTCATGTAACTTACTTGTGCATTCAGGACCCATTTGAGCCCTTTCTCATACATACTCCCTCCACTTTATGATGGAGTGTTGCTGTGCACACCCAACTTTATGTTTTGTGTGTTAGACAACATCCAGATCTTAAAAGGCAAGTCAAGTCTCATGGTAACTTGTGGCCCATGGCTAAGTATTCAGTCTCTACCAAGGCCTAGTAGCAGGCCAAAAGTTGTTTCTCAAAAGGAGAGTAATTATCTGCAGAATGGAAAAGCTTTGCTCGAAAATCTTAAGTGTCTGTGTTGTGATTTTCTTTAGGGGCCTGCCAAAAGCTCTAGACAGAATGCCTTTTTGCCACTGACAATTCCAGCACCACTGGATCTGCTGGATCGTGTGGCTCAAGTGACAAAGCAGATTCACAGCCTCCTGGACCTGTTGCAGAGTTTGCTATTTTTCTGGTCCCTACCCAAAACTATCAGCTTTACTGGTCACTTGGTAAATGGGCTGACATAGCATACCCAATTGAGAAATATGTTTCCTCAAAATCCAAAGAGGCCAACTATTTGCTGAAATCATCAATTCTCCTTTTAAAGATATGTCATTGCTGAAGATATAATCAGCCATAGATTCAATCAACTTATTGATGATTTATATCCATGAAATATCCTCACAGTAACAATTAGGCTTGTGCTTCTTTAATTAACCAACTGGGAACTATTACCTGGCTAGGTTGACACATAAACATAACAATTACAATAAGGGAAACTATATGTGTGGGGGGAGAGACTTATACAGAATATTTGTACTTTCTGAACAATTTTTCTATAAACATAAAACTTCTCTAAAATAGCCTATTAAAAAGCATTCGGGGATATGAAACAGCATCTTGAATCAGAAACTTAAAATATAAATTATAGAAATTAATGAAATCACAAGTTGATTAAACTAAGAAGGAAAAGAGCAATAAATAAAATCAAATTATTAATGAAGATTAAATTCCAAGAAACCAAGGTATTTTATTTTTCTAGATTACTCAAGCCAATACCATGAAATAGATGGGTTAAACAACAGGAATTTATTTGCTCATGGTTTGAGGCTAGGAAAAAGTCCAAATCAAGGCATCACCATGGTAAACTTCTGTACCTCAAAACTGTGGCTTTGTGGGGCTGGCTGTTGGTGATCTTTGATTCTTAGCTTGTCACATGTCAAGGTACACGGCTGTGTCTCTTGGGCTTGCCCTTCTCTTCCAGGTTCCATTGAATTTAAGCTTCTGGGTTCTCCCTGTGTTTTTTTTTAAATCTCTGTCTGAATTTTGTTCCACTTATAAAGGACTCCAGCAATAGGGTTATGATCCATCCTGAATGAGCTGAGCCACACCATAATTGAAGTAACCTCATCCAAAGTTCCTACTTACAATAGGTTCTTCCTCACAGGATTGTATTAAATTGAAAAAAATGTTTTTCTGCAGTACATGGAGCTTCCAATCACCACACAAAAGAAAATAAATTTAAATGAAAATTTTATAACAGGCAATGATAAAGGGCAATAAAACAAACAAAATAATATAAATATGAAAAGGAAAAATTAAAATGGTTAGAAATAAAGTGGTCAAGTTGGAATACAAAGATTCCATGAAGAAGCAAAACAAAACAATGAAGCAGAATTATTATTTAAACTATAATTAACTTAATTATCCAGTTTGGAACAATTTAAATGAAAAAAAGAACATGGGAAAATTGACCTGAAATGATCAATTCACAAGCAAATTTAATAAAACTGTTAGTCGTTAAATATTAAGTTAAAAACAGTAATAATTAGGGATGTCAAGCAAAAATGTCATATATGTTAAAACGGAAACTGAATTAGGTCAGACTTTCAAAACCAATACACAAAAGCACTAATAATGAAGCAACATTTTCAAGAAACTCAAGGAAGAAAAGGATAAACTAAGTATTTTCTATCTGACAACAGTGTCCTTCAAGTATCAAGGCAATAGTGAAACTTATAGATGCATGCTTTTTTATAAAGGGCCAGATAGCAAATATTTCATGCTTTGTGTCACAGTTACTCAATTCTATTGTTGTAGCCCAAATACATACAAGAATGAGGGCAGCTGTGTTCCAGTAAAACTTTATTTACAAGCCAGAAAGAAGCCAGAAATTACAGGAGATGCTAGGAAACATAGGTAGAAACACACCAATAATAAGAGATTTTTAAACAAATATTCCCACTATGAAAGAAATGAAGTAGATAAAATGATTAAGGTTATAGTAAACCTAAACAACATAATCTATAAACTATAACCTATGAATATATTACACCTGATAATTAATAAAAAATATATCTTCTTTTCAGGCATATATTAAATATTCACAAAATTCATCATATATTAAGATCATAAAAAATCAGTAGGTTGCATAAAGCAGAAATATTACAGACTATACTTTTCCATTACAATGTAATAAAATTAGCAATTAATAATTAATCCTTCCTCATGGAAATTTTAAAAAGCATCTTAATAACAATACTCAAGGGCAAATGGAGAAATACAGACAGAAATGTCAGAATTTCTTAAAAAGTATAGGAATTATATGATCCATAAGTGCTAGATATGGTGGCATGCATTTAAGCACTAACCAGAGGAATATGAGTAGCATTAAATTCTTTTTTTTAAACTTTTATTTGTATTTATTGTATGCTGAAGTTATTTCAGAGCCATATGTTTTTGTTTCTTCAGTTTCTTCTGGAATATCTTTTTCTTGTGTGTAACCTCTTCTTTTGGTTTAGGAACAACTTGTTTTCTTTTCAGTCAGGATCATCTCAATGTGGTAGGGGGAGCTCATGTATGGATTAATCCTACCATGAGCTCTTTAAGTACCAGGGTGCATCTTGGGGGCTTTGCTCAGTTACCAGAGAATCTACATCTAAACCCTTAAGTTCAGTGTTATGCTCTGCATTTTTAAGCATGTGCAACAAAAATTCAGCACTCTTTTTGGGCCACTGACCCTGTGTCTAGCCCCACTGTTTGGCCTAGGCACACCCACCAATGCCACCATTGTAATGACTGGAATGGCACACATTGCTTCTGAAAAGTGACATCTTTCAGATATTTGGTGGCTTTTCAAATATTCATACCCTTAATGGCCTGGGCAGGTGATCTGGTGTTCTTAAAGTGAACATGGAGATTTGAACCTGTTGATTTGCATGTGTTTTTTGGGGTTTTCTGGGTCAAGGTAATAGAAAGATATTTCAGAGATCACCTCTGGTTACTTAGAGGAGCTAAATTCTTATATTAATAAAAATGAAAACATAATTCTCAACTTATAAAGCTGGAAAAGAACTTATAGTAAATAAAAGAAATTACAAAGAAGGAGATGATAAAGATAAAACAGAAATTAATGAGACAGAGAAAATAAAAAGAATTGATCTGATTAATAAATCTGAATAAGTCAGACATCTGTTTTTTGGGCCAGTTTTCAAAATTAGCAAACCAAAGCTAATGATTTCAGAACTAACATATTTTCTAAAAAGAGTTTATAATGATGTTGTTTGTCTCAAATTTGTAAATTAACTATTTAGATGTTTGGAATTTGGGCTTCCATTAGTACTAGTTTTAAAAAGTGACAGTAAAAGTAACCCACAAATCATTTTATTTCAACAATAACCAAAACTTTTTCCCCTACATTTTAGATTATGGGATTGTATGTTTTAAATTCATTTAGAAATCAAATTGTTTGAGCTATGATCATAACAATAAATATAATATGCTTTATCAAAAGTGTAATACCATATTATAAGGAGCAGAATTTGTGAGTTTATTGAATGCCAAATAAAAAAAAATAAGAATAATTTTATCATCTATGTAAAGTAAAACATTTTTTTCTTTAAATCCATTTTTTAAATTTAGTTTTAGCACTTTCAAAGACTTATAAATATAATGTATTTTCTACTTACATACATAAAAATATCAAACTGAAGCTATCATTAAATAAATTGTTCCTCTACCACATTGGTGGGGAAGAGATAGTAAGATAACTAAAGTTAGAGAATATCAATGCCAATAAAAGATCTAGTTCACAAAATCTGAATTCTTAAAAAGTGTCAGTGCTGGCTAACCTTATTCAAGTTGCCTGATAGTAAATCAATATAGTTGTCACAATCTGTTTTTAAAATATCCCATCATTGTCACCAAGGCACCATATGGTGTATCAAATGACAAGGTAAAAGAGTCCAGTATATGAGTGAAAATTGCCACCATTAAATCAATTCCATCACAGAAGAAATGAGAAATAAAAATATCATTGGGGTAAAGTAAACCAGATGTTCTTTCATGAGTTCATGAAATTAAGAAGTATGTAAACCTGCAATGTAATTGAATGTATCATCAGGTCTTATAGAGTCTAAGATGAGATTTGATTTAAGGAGGTGTTTTCAAAAATTGACTTAAGATATGTTTCTCTTATAAAGATCACTTTAGTGGTGCTAATAGTTTAACAGTGAATCAGAGTAAAAACAATCTAGTTAAAAAAACTATTCTTTGGCATTTTGAAAGAAAAGTTTAAAGCAGACTGAACTCATTTTGTCTCTTAAGATACTGCCAATATATGTCCTTTAAAAAATTTTAAATTCATTCTAAAGGAAATTTAAATGAAAGTTATAGTTGTCAAGTTATAGTTAGTTGATATCAATATGTATAAACATTTATAAAAAATAGGCTTGATACAAATTGATATTACATGGAACTTCATTGTTAGTTTTGTTTCAATAAGGAGTCTAATATTATTTATTCTCTATGACAAGGTATAGAAAAGCAACTGAAAATATGAACAACTAAACTATTTCTCTTTCATATATAAAAAAGTGACATACCAAGGAATTAGATATTATAAAATCGGGAAGTATTTATTTTGAAGCACATTTCTAACCACATATTTGAGTTTAAACAAATTTTAGCTTTGTTCATATGATGTTGCAAAATGAATTGATACTCCAAAAATTTTATGGTGCATGTATTTGCCTTAATTTGTGTTTTTGAGAGGATGTAGAAAATTGCATTCCTAATGAAGTAACTTCATTTAAATTTATATGCAGAAAGTGTGGATATTTCTAAAAAGTAAATTTTATTTAAACTGATTCACAAGATTAAATTTTTTTTAACTATATGAGAAACAACTTTCAGAATAAAAGAATCCAAAGAAGTTTTATTTCTTTCCAATTTTACATGTAGTTTCATAAAGCTTAATATTGGGAATTAAATTCCAAGGGTAAAAAGTTCAAATAAAATATTTCTCTTTGACTCTACAAATTAGTGGATTGAATATAATTACATGTATACATAAAATACCTTGGTGCAATGCTACAATTCATAGTTTGTTGGATGCAAGAGACCATAAAATTGAATAATGGATACTTTAACTTCATTCACTGAGATAAAGCAATGTGAGCAGATTTAACATTCCTATGTGGATTACAAAACATTTACTGATTGTGGGAACATATCCAACAGGTTAGGCAGATAAGGCTCAGCTCTCACTAACACAATGGACAAAGAGCCAAAGGCTGCCTTGGTGACCTGCTTTGGGGGACAGCAGATGAGGACACTGCTTCATAACTCCCAGGAGAGTGAGGGACAAAGAGACAAAGAAGTCAAAAGAACAAGCTGTGGGTTATTAAACCTCCCAGACTCTGGGAGAAGAGCTCTCCTCCCCGACCTCTGAGATATTAAGTGAGGGTAAAACTCCTGGCAAATTTTATCTATCAGAAGGGAGAGCAGACGTCTTTCTCCCTGCCAGCTCCTTAGGATATACATAGAACAAGAAGTTGCTCTAAATCATCTAGGAGGGTACTGGAAAGATAGAGAAGCTGGAGGAAAATCTTAAGTTTCTTGGCCCTATAGTTAGAAGCAGCACATACTCCCCAGCTTCAGGACAAAAAGCCTAGGTGGAGCTGATTGTTGCCTGCTCTGAAAGGAGCATGACAGCAGATTCCCTGGGAGGAAGAGGGGTCTGGGAGAGTAGAGAGTGGTTTTCTGTGGTGAGTTTAGCCAGCCAAGCCCTGCTTCAATATTGGAAGGGACCCGGACTTTACAGGGATTGGGGAGGGAGATATCCTGAGGCAGGCTGTCAAGCCAAGCCGGGTAAGTAAAGAGAAGAATTACATCAAAGAGGAGGCAGAGACAGACAGGCAACTGATGAGCAGGACTCCAGTAGACTGCAGGGAATCTAACCTGTTCAAGAGAAAAGGGACAGACAGCATTCTGAAAGGTTAACTAACCTAAGGACACAGGTTAGCTCAGAGGAAGAATTCCTGCCTAGCATATATGAGGTCCCTGATTCAATTCTTGGCTCTTTTTGGAGAAATGATCCACTGGGTTACCAGGTATCCAGCTGAAACTTTATGACAGGGAATATATAGACATCCTCTTTGTGTTAGTATTTCTTGGATCTCTGACTATTCAAAAAAATTATTTTCCTTACTTTACTCACTAAAACCCGGTTTAAAACTACAGAGGACTGGCTGCAGGGTGATTGATTTATGAATACCAGCAGCCTGAGAAGGTCCGTAGGGGTCTAAGAAAGAAGGCTGTTTTTCAGTGGTTATTTCTGTTTGTTTGTTTTTTTCTCTTCTTTCTCCTTTTATTTTAAATGAGTTGCTGCTGTCTTGCTTCTTGTTTGTTGTGTATCCCATTGTTTTGTTTCTATGCTTGTTTTTTTCTTTTTTTCTTTTATTCTTTCATTTACTGATTTTCTCTACATATGCTACTTCTTTTCTCTCCTTCAGCAGATTTTAACAGGGAGACGAAAGACTCAGTGATGTGGAAGACAGTTCATCTGAAATAAAAAAGATAGTAGAACAGATAGATAAAAAGATAGAAAAAAATCCAGCAGGGACTTTGGGATTTGAATGACAAAAGGAAATGCACAAGCATATGCATTATAGACATCCCAGAGGGAAAAGAGAAGGGAAAGGGTACAGAAAGAGTGTTGGAAGTAATAATAGCTGAAAACTTCCAAACTTTTTAAGGGAGATGGAGGTGCATTTCCAGAAAGCATAGTTGACCTCAAGCAGTATAAATTCCAATAGGCCTACTCAAAGACATATACTTGTCAAATTCTCCAATGCTCAAGACAAAGAAAGAATACTGAAAGCAGCCAGAGAAAAGAGAACCATCACATACAAGGGATACTCTATAAGATTAAGTGCTGATTTGTCATCTGAAACCTTGGAGGCAAGAAGGCAGTGGTATGACATAGTTAAGGTGCTAAAAGAAAATCTTCCAGCCAAGAATTCTCTATCCAGCAAAACTGGCATTCAAAAATGAGGGAGAGTTCAAAATATTTACAGATAAACAGAAATTAAGAGAGTATGTCAATAAGAAACCTGTATTTCAAGAAATACTAAAGGGAGTTCTGCAGGTCGAAAGGAAAAAACAGGAGAAAGAGAGTTGGAGGAGAGTGTATGAACAACTAAAATGACAAAAAGAGAAATAAAAGCAACATATTGCATACATAAACCCAAAGAAAATATATTAATGTAAGTAATTCCTTGACAGTAATAATAGTGAATGTTAATGGATTAAACTCACCAGGCAAGAGACACAGATTGGCAGAATGGTTAAGGAAATATGATCCATCTATATGCTGTCTACAAGAAACCCACCTTAGACCCAGGGATGCAAAGAGGCTGAAAGTGAATGGTGGCAAAACAATTTTACAAGCAAACAAGAACCAAAAGAATTCAGGAGTAGCTATACTAATACTGGAAAAAATAGACTTTAAATGCAAAACTATTATAATAGATGAAGATGAACAGTATATATTAATAAAAGGGGCAATCTACAAGAAGAAAGAACAATCATAAACATTTATGCACCTAACCAGAGCATCTCAAAATACATGAGGCAAACACTGGAAAAAGTAAGTGGAGAAATAGATACTTCTATAATTATACTGGGGGAATTTAAAACACCATTATAACCAGTAGACAGAATATCTTGATGGAGAATCAATAAAGAAACAAAGAATTTGAATAAAACAGGAGATGATCTGCACATGATAGACATATACAGAACTTTATACACAAATACAGCAAGATACATGTTTTTCACAAGTGCACATGGATCATTCTCCAGGATAGACCACATGCCGGGCCACAGAACAACTCTCAATGAATTGAGAAAGATTGAAATTATACAAAGTAATTTCTCTGACCACAATGGAATTAAGCTGAAAATCAGTAACAGACACAGAACCAGACTAGGCAAAAAGATATGGAAGTTAAACAACACCCGTATTAGACAACAGTGGGTAAAGGATGAAATATTAAAAGAAATCAATAACTACCTTGAAACAAATGAAAATGACAACACAACAATCAAAACCTATGGGATGCAGCAAAAGCTGTATTGAGAGGAAAATTCATAGCCAAAAATGCCTAAATTATAAAAGAAGAAAGAGCTAAAATCAAAGACCTAACTATATACTTGGAAGAATTGAAAAAAGAACAACAAACTAACCCCAAATGAAGTAGAAAGAAGGTAAAAAACAAAGATTAGAGCAGAACTAATTGAAATTGAAAATAAGAAAGCACTAGAAAAAAATAAACAAAACCAAAATATTGTTTTTCAAGAAGATTAATAAAATTGACAAACTCTTAGCTAGATTAACAAAGCAAAAAAGAGAGAAGAAGCAAACACACAAAGTAAGAAATGAAGAATGGGACCCCACAGAAATAAAGAGTATCATAAGAGGGTATTTTGAAAAATTATATACCAACAAGATGGATAATCTAGAGGAAATGGACAAATACCTAGAAACACACAAGCAGCATACACTGAAAAAAGAAGAAATTGATGAACTCAACATGCCAAACTCAATAACGAGATAGAATTAGACATCAAAAACCTCCCTACTAAGAAGAGATCAGTACCAGATGTCTTCACAGGTGAATTCTACCAAACATTCCAGAAAGAACTAACACCAATCCTTTAAAATCTTCCAAAAAATAGAAGTGGAGGGAACATTGCCTAACTCATTCTATGATGCCAACATCACCCTAATGCCAAACCAAACAAAGATGCTACAAGAAAAGCAAACTATAGACCAACTCTCTACTCAAACTAGATGCTAAAATCCTCAACAAAATACTTGCTAATTGTATTCAACAACACCTCAAACAAATTATACACCACGACCAAGTGGGTTTCATTCCTAATGTGCAAGGAAGTTTCAAGACAAGAAAATCAATCAATGTAATATACCACATAAACAGATCGAAAGAAAAAAGCACATGATCATCTCTATAGATGCAGAAAAAGCTTTCAACAAAATACAGCACCATTTCCTGACAAAAACACTAAAAAGATAGTAATAGAAAGGAAATTTCCTTAACATGATAAAGGGTATATATGAAAATCCCACAGCTAACATCATATTCAATGGTGAAATCCTAAGAGCTTTCCCTCTAAGATAAGGAACAAGACAATCATGTCCACTTTCACTGCTCCTATTTAACAGTGTGTTTAGAAGTACTTGCTCGAGCACTTAGGCAAGAAAAATATATAAAAGACATCCAAATTGGAAGGGAAGAAGAAAAAAAATTCACTATTCACAGATAACTTGAACCTATACATAGAAAGCCTTAAGAAATCTACAACAAAGTTTCTAGAACTTACAAATAAGTTCAGTAAAGTTGCAGGTAATGCAACCAATGTGCAAAAATCAGTAGTATTTCTGTACACCAATAATGAGCACTCTGAGTAGGAAATCAAGAAAAAATTCCCATTTACAATAACAACTAAAAGAATCAAATACTTAGGAATAAATTTAACTAAAGATATAAATGACTTATACACAGAAAACTACATAGCACTGTTAAAGGAAATCAAAGAAGACTTTAATAAATGGAAGAATATTCCCTGTTCATGGATAGGAAGATTAAACATCATTAAGATGTCTAGCCTACCTAAACTGATCTACAGATTTAATGTATGATTTAAAAATCATGACAGAATTTTTTACTGAATTGGAAAAACTAACTATGAATTTGGAAGGGCAAGAGGCCCCATATAGCCAAAGACATATTGAAAAGGAAAAATGAATTCAGAGGAATCACACTAACTGACTTTAAAACATACTACATAGCTACAGTGTACAAAACTGCATGGTATTTGCACAAGGATAGACATACTGCCCAATGGAACCAGATTGAGAGTTCTGATAGAGATCCTTGCAAATACAGTCATCTGATATTCAACAAGGCTACCAAGCCCATTCAAATGGGAAAGAATGGCCTCTTCAACAAATGGTGCTTGGAGAACTGGATATCCATATCTAAAAGAATGAGAGAGAAACACCGTCTCACACCTTATAAAAACATCAACTCAAGATGGATCAAAGATCTCAATATAAGAGCCAAGAGCATAAAGACATTGGAAGATGATGTAGGGAAGCATCTACAGGATCTTGTATTAGGAAATGGTTTCATGAACTTCACACCCAAAGCACAAGCAATGAAAGAAAAAATAGATAAATGGGACCTCCTCAAAATTAAAAACTTTTGCACCTCAAAGGAGTTTGTCAAGAAATGGAAAGTTCAGCCTATTCAATGAGAGAAAATATTTGGTAATCATATATCTGATAGGAGCCTAATATCTACTATATATAAAGAAAACCTACACCTGGAATATAAAAAGACAAACAACCTATTTTAAAAATAAGCAACTAATTTAAATAGACACTTCTCCAAAGAAGAAATACAAATGGCTAAAAAGCACATGAAAAAATGCTCAACATCACTACTACAATGAGATATCATCTTACACCCATTAGACTGGTGGCTATTTTAAAGAAAAGAGAGAATACTACAAGTGATGGGGCAGAAATGGAGGAATAGAAACACTCATCCACTGCTGGTGAGAATGTCGACATCATAGAGGACAGTTTGGTGGTTCCTCAGAAAACTAACTATAGAACTGCCATATTATCCAGCAATTTCACTGCTGCGTATATACCCAGAAGAATTGAAAGCAAGGACACGAACAGATATACAAACACCAATGTTCATAATGGCATTATTCACTATGCCAAAGTTGGAAGCAACAAAATGCCCTTCAAAAGATGAATGGGTAAACAAATTGTGGTATATACACACAATGGAATATTACTCAGTTGTAAGAAGGAATACAGCATTAACGCACAGCATAACATGGATGATAATGTGGACCTTGTGTTGAGTGAAGCAAGCTGAAGGACAAATATTACATGACTTCACTGATATGAATTAAGCTAGGAACTGAAGGACAAATATTACATGACCTTACTGATAGGAATTAAGCAAATAAAGCAGACTCACAGAGCTAGAGTCTGGAAGATAGTTTACGGAAATAGAAAGGGAGAAGAAGGTTATGAGCCAATGCCCATATGAGCAAAATCTATGGTAAGGTGGAAGTGTGTAGTTGTGTAGTGGAGGGGCATGACAGGGTTGCAGTGATACTATTGGGTTGGGTGGTGCACATTTGTCAGGGAGGTAGGAGTGGGGAGTGTGGTTTGGATTGTCCATGGAACTGGGGAGACAGTTTGGGGGGGGGAGCAGGTGAATAGTGGGGACTGACAAATATGTCATTGAAATGACAATGTAGTGAATCTGGCAAGGGAGGTTTACTGATTTAGGGTGTTTGATATGGAGGGCATTCAGGACAGGGTGCATCTGGGGCAGTTTCTGTAAACCAAAACTTCTTTGAAGACAAAATGAAAAATGTAAGACACTGGGGGAATGAAAGAAAAAGTCCCTGTACAGACAGGAAAACGGATTCTTAAAAAAGTCAAAATGTCCAAAAAAAATTAAATATTTTTTCATTATCTCAATTTTTTTTATTTTTATTTTTTGTATTCTATTTCTTATTTTTAAAACCATCATTATTTCAAATTCTTATTAATTGTATTTGGCTTTTTTATTGGCTTCATTTTTGAAGAAGTTTTGGATCACAGAAGGGTTACAACTGTGAGAGGGGAGGATCATTGCTGCAGGGGGTCAGTGATAGTGCATACATGGGAGGAAGTTCATCTGGATATACATATAAGGCATACAAATGTGTTCGAATGTTCATGGGGCATTGTCACGGTAGGTGGAGATTCATACAACAACCAAAAGAATATCAAATTCCTATCCTGGGGAGCTTTGCCACATTTTCTAATGAAGCAGCAAGAATCCCCCAAGTACAAGGACAATGACTAGTGAAGGAGAATGGTGCATTGATGGACCCTTAATTTTGATGACTGTGCTTATGAACCATTACTCTTCAAAATGAAATTCAGCCTGGTATTATAGGGTACCTAAGAGTTACCTCCTGAGATCTCAAATGTGGCCTACCTCTAAGCTGAACTCAGCATATAAATGCAATACTTCCCTCCAGCGTGGGACATGACTCCTGGGGATGAGCTTCCCTGGCAATTAGGAATTACTACCAAGCACCAACTAGCAATACAACTGGACAAAGACCTTAACCAAAAGGGGGAAATGTAAAGACAAATGAGTTTATATGGCTAAGAGACTTCAAAGTGATTTGGGATGCCATTCCAGATTTTACGCTTATCTCAGCAGGATCTCATTGACAGCCAAAGTAGATAGAATTCCAATTAGCCGGGCTCCTGAGGGCTCTGGAGACATACAGACACTATAGTCAAGGGAGAGAGCTTAGGAGTTTTGTGCCTTGCCAGTGGGCCCTACTTTGGACTTTATGCTTCCCAGTGTGACAGAGTTGGACTCTGTTGTGGTTTCCCCAGATTTGGCTCTACTATCCCTTCTATTTAAACCTATAATTAGTACTATAGTTGATAAGTGTACATCAAAGAGACTTAAATTGTTGCGTTGTCCATGTGCCAGCTGGGCCCTGAATCTCAATGGAGTTGCAACACCTGCTCTCCAGTTCATTGGACTCACCCAGGACAACTAACAAGGAGATGATGATGCACAACCACCATACCAAGTTCCTGAGTCTAGAACTTCAAGCAAGAGAGTCCCATCCATCAGCCATGTGGGATTGAAGGCCCTTCTCAATTAGAGGTGGAGTGGGCATCACCATCCCAGAATCCTCAGGACTGGGAAATGATCTATGGACTAAAGTAGACTTACTGGTATTCTACTATAGACTTATTGTGATACTATCAATGGAAGAAATTATATCATTGATGTGGAGGCTGTGGCCACTGGAGGTTCTGAGGTCAGGGAGAGGGAAATACAAGTGTAATACGAGGGTATTTTAGGGTCTTGGAAATCATCCTGAATGATATTGCAATGATAGATACAGGCCATTATATATCTTGCCATAACCTACAGAATTGTATGGGAGAAAGTGTAAACTACAATGTAAACTATAATCCATGCATAGTGGCAATGCTCCAAAATGTGTTCATCTATTGCAATAAATGTACCACACTAATGAAGGATGTTATTAATGTAGGAAAATGTGGGAGTTGTGGGGAGCAGGGCATATCAGAATCCCCTATGTTTTTTTTATGTAACATTTATGTAATCTAAGTATATTTTTTAAAATATATATATATATATAAAACACTTACTAAGGAGTGGGCTAACAAAAATCCAAACATTACATTTTTGGTTTTCAATATCTGCAAGTCTGAAAAGTTGTTAAGAAAATTTATTTTTTTTTATTTCTGTGGACTTCACTTCAATCAAGTGATAAATTGAAATTTAATAATTCCATTTCTTATCAAATGCTATAATATAAACATTTATGAGTATAAAACCTTTTTTAAATAGTCCCTTAAAAGATAGTACTATTTAAATGTATTGACAGAAATAAATAAGTCTTCCTTTGAAAAGGAAATGTGAATCCAATTTTGATAAATGTACCCAGAAAAATTAGAATGTGACAAGTAATAATCTGTATCTCCCCAGCTTCTCCTTTCCTTGCATTAACTATGGACATCCAAGTACAATTGCAGGTGCAAGCAGTTCTTCAGATAATCCTGGTGAAGATAGGCAATATATTAGCCAAGTTAGAATTAGTTATTTATATTCAGGCTCATGAACGCTCATTTCTTCATGCACATTCCCTGAATTTTTCTTTCATTTATTTATAAAGTCCATTTTAATGGACCTTATAATGATAAGGAAAAGCACGAGGAATATAATACCCATAATAGGGAAAGAAATGATAAGATAACATGTTCTTGTGACATGAACCCAGAGATTCTCACTTAGTTATTGTGATAGCAAAATATATAAAATCCTGCTAATAAGGAAGTGTAAAATATCTAGTGGCTCCTCTGCAACTGTTCAAGTGGTTCTCAGTCTTTGAGAGATCATTATCTTTAAACTTCTGCTTCATTGAACCTATATAAAGTAGCTACAGTGAATTAAAGTGAATATACATTTTATCTTCCAATAACATTAAACATTAATGTGAATAAGTCTGCTTATGATTATGGTTCTGAACTACTGGAAAGTTGAAAAAGATAATAATGATTCTTTATATTTAAATAGCTATTCACAATCTACCAAGTACTTGAGCATAAATTTGTAATTTAGTCCTCACAAGAAAATTGCTGTTGTATATTTATTCTAGACTGTATCGTCCATTTCATACTAGATAATAAAATGACCAAGGAAAGATGCCTGAGGGGTAAATTTTGTATTGGACATGAAGACAATACAGCAAGATTTCATCATATTTGAAAGGTTTCAATTAGAGGGAATTTGAAGCAATTTGCAATACATGGGTAGGCCCTTACTGGAGAATTTGAAATTTTGTTTTTATTTGGTTATTTCTGTTTTTGTCTTTTTCTCTTTCAATAAACAGAAAAGAGCTGTTAAAAAGGAAGACAATCAAAATAATGTCAAAAAAAAGGACATTGTAATCACATGAAGAGTAAAGATGGTAAGTATAAAACCACCTTTACCTGTGGTGACCCTTATCTGTCCTAGCGACTGCTTAGGTAAGCAAAATAGAAAGAAGAGGAATGGTTTTACTACTGCTGTTAAATATTCTTTTGCTCCCCAAATATGTGTATTTAGTGTTTAAAAATTCTTATTAAACTTAGACTTTTAGATATTCAAATGTCCAATACGAAATAAATATTTCATGAGAAGTTACAAAAATGTAATTTTGATATGAATAGTTTCAAAGGGCAGATTATCTAAAATAACGTATGCAAAGTGGGTCTTTTAATTTTAATTTTGTCAAGTGGTTTAAGAACACCATTTGGCATCAGAGGCCCTTTCTTTGATACTGAATAGCAAATCTCTTAAGCCATCTTTGCTTCAGTTTTTCATCCATACATCAGAGTCCAGACAAATGTTGGCTGAAGATCCTGTAAGATGCTGCATTAGTCAGGGATCTTCAGGAAAACAAAATATATTATATATGTGTGTGTGTGTAAATATTATTAGATGAATTATGGAAATTGGCTCACATGACCATGGGATTGGCAAGTCTGAATTTTGTAGGGAAGGCTGGAAATTGTGAATTCCAAAGGTCTGGATGAATTCTCCATGAGAAGCTGGCCCGTTGAAATAGAGATGGAAATTTTTTCTGACTGCTGAAATCATCAATTCTCCCTTTACAACCTTCAATTAAATGAGACCTCTTTTATTGCTGAGGACAATCTCTTTTGTTGCTTGTAGATGCAATTAACTGATTAATGATTTAAATTCACAATATATCCTCACAGTAACAATCAGGCCAGTGCTCGCTTGACCAAACATCTGGACACCAAAACCTAACCAAGTTGATATATGAACTTAACTATCACAGATCCCATTCTAACTCTTAAGATTCCATGACTTTAAGGTTTCCTAAAAGCAGACTTTAATGGAATGGACTAGCATATTTCTGCTAGCTTCCAAATTCTGTCATGTTGAGTATAACTGGCCATCATCTTAGAAACCATTATTTAAGTTTCAAATTTATGTTATTACACACCATCTATTTTTTAATTGGGCATTGATAATATTTGCCTTTTTATGTTTTTTTTAATAACCATTCATTTCAGCTCAGGAAATAAAGCCATTTTTTTTTTTTTCAAAAAAAATGGCATTGTTCTCATCTAAGGGTCTGAAAGTAACAATAGTTTGTAATCATTGAACAGGTTAGTGACAAAAACACATAATTGAGACTGTTTTAAAAACTCATGATATGAAAGTATGTTTCCTAGAATTATTTGGTATAATTAAAGCATGAGAGATATGGCAACATGAATATGGTAAGTCCATTGAACTTTCTGCTCTTGTTTTGAGATAATTTAAGGAATGTTTCTAATATAGTGATAGAAATGGACAGTTTTCCAGATTTAAAGAATTGGGGTATTTTCATTTTTTCTTAGCATATCTAAAATGCTTATGCCTTATAAATTTCAATACCACTCTTAATAGAAGAAATCTTTGGGTTTTCTATTATATAAAGAAATACGATGAAAAAATATTAATAGATTATCAAATATATTTTCTTTTAAAGAAAAAATATTTTAAAAACTCTATCATGAATAGATTTTAAATCCTCTCTTGTGCTGTGGATAGACCTCAGTGGAGTCTGCCTTTGACAGTTGCTGCTATGTGAGCTTAAGTTTATTATTAGTTTTTTCAACTTAAAAATGGAGTTAATAATACCTATGTTGTAAGTATTTTTCTTGTGGGGATTGGATGAAATTTTTTATAGACTATGAAAATGAGAAATATATGTAAAGCTCCCTGTAAGGTGTCTGGCTTATAAAAGAGCTCAGTAACTATTATAGTTTAGCTTCCAATTCTCAATTCTTTAAAAAAAGAAATTTCTCCAAGAAGCTGTATTCCGCAATCTTTTTCCTCTAATCATTTGTCAGTTTTCAGAAGTGTTCAAGGACATAGTGAAAATTTGAACAGCCAATTGACAATTGAATCAGCTGAAAACATTGTCTACAAATCATGTATTTGATGTATTTTCTTAATTTATCAAGGAATTTGGTATGATAATGAGTGATAAGTGCAATTCTGGCATTTAGGGGTGTATAGTAAAGGTAGACATTTAGTTGCACCTTTCCATTGATATTAATGGTCAAAAATATTGATTTAATGTAAGTGACCTTATATACAAGTTTATATTCTATTGTTCTAATACACTGTCTGCATCCTTGCATTTTTGAGATTTATAAAACATTGATTAACTATAGTATTCTTCATCATAAAAGTCTTTTAATGACTCTGAAAAATGCAGAACATTTCATTAAAGTAAGGTGACAACCAAGAACTGCAATAAAATAAAATCAGAGAAAATTAGTAATCTCATGCACATAAAAGTGTTTATTTATAAATTAATAGTCAGATTTGATAAGAGTTGATAATATTTCTCTTTTTCATATTTGACTTTTATTGAAATTTAAGCCTCATTCCCAGAGAGAACACTGTCAAAGAAACACTTGCCTATTCAGAGAGCAAATCTACAAAGGAAATTTCAATGTGTGACCCTGTTCTTCTTGGAACTGACTTCCTTCTTTTCTCCCATAGTGATAAGAATAGTTCCATTTCTTGAATCATTACTCTGAATTCCTGCTGCTTTGCTGTATACTCTTGGAAGATATCTTGATTATTAGATCACTGATAATGGTTGTATTAGTCAGCCAAAGGGGTGCTGATGCAAAATACCAGAAATCTGTTGGCTTTTTAAAAGGGTATAAGTAAAATTTTACAGTCCCAAGGCTGTGGAAAGTCCAACTCAAGGTACCATAAGAGGTATTTTCTCACCAAAGTCAGCTACCATGTATTGAAGCAAGATGGCAGTTGATCTCTGCCTGGTCTCTCAGGGCCCCCTATATTAGTCTCTGACATCAGGCTCATTTCTTTCCAGGCCTTCTCAGCTGCTCAGCTGCTCTGTTTTCTTCTGCTGCAAACTATCAGGTGAATGGCTTATCTCTCCCCGGGGTCCCAGGATCAAACATGATAGAGCTCTCTCTCTTCCTGTGTGTCTTCTTGAGTGAGTGTCCATATATATCAACCCACCAAGGGGGCAGGAACTCATCCTAATTCTACCTACTAATGTGGTACTATCAAAAGCCTAAATTGATTTTATCAAGTAAACTTAAAATCTTTGAATTTGATACAACCAAAGGGTATCATACCCAGAAGAATAGATTAGTCTACAAACATAATCTTTTCTCTTTTTGGAATTCATAAATAATCTCAAACTGCCACAGTGTCCTCACCAATGAAGTTTTCACTACTATATTCAGGAAAGTGTCCTGCAGTGAATTCATATTAAAACTGATGAAATCATGGAAACATTTAAATTTCAGTGTTCATTTTTGGAAACGTTATCAAACTGTAAGTAAAAAATTTATTATTCAGTTATACATATTATTAAATGCATGTGTTGCTAAATTGCTAAAACTGTTCTCGCAAAAAAATTGGCAATTTTTTGGGAAAAATAAAATGATTCTCAAATTTATGGATTTCTGCCTGAAATAAAAATCTTATGTTGCTAATAGTTAATTCCTAGAAATTATAAAGATAGCTTTGTATTTTTCTGAATGGGTTTTAGGGCTTCAGAAATGGCTCCACACCAAACCAAATTCACTACCCGAGAAGTAAATAATAGTGTGGCACTTGCATTTTAAGTTAAATATTTTCATAGTTTGGGCACTTATAATTAATATATAAGGTTACTCTGGGAAAACATGCCATGTTTTACTAAAGACACATTCCCTAAGTATATATATGTGTGTGTGTTTGTGTGTGTCTGTGTGTGTATATATATACATATATATATATGTTTGTATATGACTCATGGTTATTGTTTTGCTTTTAGATAACAGTCTCATTCAGGTAAAGATGGTCTTACACTTTTGTTAAACTAATTGGACCATGAACTTAATAATTAATTAACTATTATGGACAACATGATTGACAAGAAATTCTAGTTAAAAAAAGAGCAGCATCACAAACTAAGAAATTTTCATATTATATAGTTTAAAGTTATCTGAAATAGGATCCTAGGGAAGAAATACTGTTATAAAACTAGTCAGCAAATACAACCATATAAAAGGATAAAATAATATGGAAAAAATTGAAGAATCACAATAAAAATGTAGCTAAACACATGTTATTTATGATACAGGTGCTTTGTGCTATAACAGTAATTAAAAAGGAATTAAAGTGATAATAGAGGTGTTTTATAATATAGGTGCTGTATATTATAGTCCCTTGAAAAACCTATTAACCAATCAATATATCTAGAAAAATATATTTAGATGATTAAGTGTGAAATTTTTGGTTTTAAGCAGTTTTGTTTATAAAGTAAGCAAACTGAAAGTTAGCAATATTACTAGATATCCAATATTCACATTATGTATGGTAGTATACATAGTGTATACAGTGTTTAATTTAAGGAATTATGAATTTGAAAAATATACAAAGAAAAGAACTTGAAGAAAAAATATAATGAAAAATATATTTTAGTAAAAACAGTAATAAAAATATGTTTTACTATTATCATAAATTATGGGTAGACAAATAGTATTCTTGTTCTTGATTGTTTCTTTCAGAAAAGAGGATTACTTGCTCCTTGTCTTGCCATGCATTTTTGTATACTTTCCTTCAATATTAGCAGGATTGGCTTTGACTTACTTTTTTTGCATATGACTTTTGTTAGTGGAAGCAGAAGTTTTATAATGGTGCAGCTCAGCCTCTTATGTTTCTGCCCCTGTTCCTGGAATTGCAGGTTTAAAAAGGACTGCTTTTTTATATGCGCTCCATCTTAATCTGAGAACAGAGGTGGAGCTAAGCTCTATAGCCTGGAACAGACCAATGGGGGGCCCTTGGCCTACATGTAATGTTAACAAGAAATAAAGATTTACTGTTGTAACCACTATGATTTTGGGAGTAGTTTGTCACACAGCATATCAGTAAAAGCTGAATGAGTATTGTAATGCTCACAGTTTCTCTTGACGTTTTCACTGGATGTTTCTGCTCCTATTGTTTACCGGTGCATGTCTTGGGAAACATTTCTTCTTCCACCAGGTTACGCTGTGCCCTCTAGGCACTCCTATCATATCCTGCCATCTCCACATCAGGTACTAATATTTTTTCAGCAAGGTTTTCTTATTTCTTATTAAGCACTGCTTCCACATCCATTGGGCACAAGCTTATTTGATTGGCAACATCATCTTTTTCAGTAAGTTTCATCATGTCATTGAATATCAGAAAGTCCTCTAATGCACCTCCATTAATACAGTTTCTATTCCAGGGTCCAAACATCCTAGTATATTAAAGCTAATACCTTTTCCCATGATAGGTCTTTTCCCATGTCTTTTCTCATGATATCTTATTTTCTCATGATACCCATTTTTAGCAATTCAGCCATATATATTTGCATTTATACTGTTTTTACTGCTTCTACGCCCCGTCTATAACCTCGAGTCATAGCTGAAGAGTAAAACCTCATTCTGTACTCAGAATTGCCCCACTCCATTGAAATGAAAGGTCATGTAAGTGATGTAAATTTGTCATCTCTCATTGCATATGATTAATAATTATTTTCTGATATGCATTAAAATTTTAAAACACAATTTTAAGGTCTTATAATCATGTCAATTTTGTGTATAAAATATATACTGGGAAATTTATAAAAAATATTACATTGTTTTCTTTTATTCATTAACAAGACTTTGTTACTTTCTTTCTTAAAAATAAGTTCAAATAAGGGATTAATACTTTTTATAAACTGGCTTTATCTTGTATGTCTCTCTAGACCAAGGGTTCTTAACAAGGGGTCTGTGAGCTTGAATTAAAATTAAAAAAAACATTATTCTTGTGGGGACATGTTGGTACGGTTGTGATATATTTATTAAACAGTACATAGTATAGTGTAGACTTAGTAAGGGGTACATAGTTTCATCTGACTGGCAAAGGGGTCCATGGAACAGAAAAGGTTAAGAAACCCTGTTCTAGACATATGAGAATTTCAAGGGGTTAAAATTATAGGTTAGGAAGCCAGTGTAGCTCAAGAAGTCATTGAGTGCTGGCATACTACATAGGAGGTCTGGCTTTAATCCCCGGCCCTGGTACCTAAAAAAGAAAAAAAAAATTATAGATTAGCTTAAATTTAGAATCAGAACCATAGTTAGTTTTAGCTCTATAATGCGTAACATGGATTGTCTCTTCTCAAGTATAAAATGCTCCATAGTTCATAGATACCTTAATTTTTTTCCTTTTGAATAGAATTCTATGAGAATTCTATTATATATATATAAACATGCATTCATATCATGTATATACATATATATATACACAAATATGCATACATATAATCATGGATTTTATATATAAGCAATGTGTATACATAATCCATTTCTGTTATATTGGTTCTAATATCTTAAAAAAAGTGTTACAATTCCAGTTATTAAAAAAAAATAGCTAAAATGGGTGTTTGAAATAGAATTAAAATGAAAGTAAATTGTATTATAATCTATAGATCAAATAATTTGTTTTGTTTCATTTTGTTTTATACTAAAGGCTTGAAGAATAAGAGAAAACTAAAGAAAATTAACTACAGATTTTAGAACTTCACTCCTTTATTTGTGAAAAATAGGTTAGCAGCATTTTCTTTAATTTGAAGTTATTAAGAGTAATCTATAGCCATATATCTTTTATAGGGGGGCAGCATTTAAAAAGTAACTGAGTTAATGAAATAGAATTTACCCTCTCACCCTCCAAAATTCATATTTAAACCCTTACATTTCTGTGTCCAGGAATTATGGATCTAGGAAAAAATGCATTAAAACTATATGAAATATAAAATCAAAAAGATATTGAATGTATGGTGGAAAATAAAGAAAACATATTTTACCATATATATTTTCATAAATACTACCAACAGAGATTTATAAATGGTTTAGTTATTTTGGTTTAAATTATAATGGGCAGTGTATTAGTCAGCCAAAGGGGTGCTGATGCAAAATACCAGAAGTTGGTTGGTCTTTAAAAATGGTATTTATTTAGGGTAGAAGTCCACAGTTACCAGTCCATAAAACCTAAGTTTCTTCCCTCACCAAAGTCCATTGCCACGTGTTGGAGCAAGACAGCTGCCTTCAGGCTTTTTGAGTTCCTCTCTTCCCGGGGTTGCATTTCTCTCCAGGCTTAGCTCCTCTGGTTCCTCCACAAGGTCAGCTGTAGACTATGAGGCTCTCTAGGCTTTGCTTCTCTCCACAAGGCCAGCTGTAAACTCTCAGGCTAATGGCTCGTCTCTATCCTGGGGCCTTCTCTCCTTCTTCACCAGAACTTCAACATCAAAACTGCTTCTACACTTTCCTTTGCCATGTCTTTTATCTTCGAGACCCCACTCACCAAGGGGTGGGGCTCAACGCCCTACTGATGTGGCCCAGTCAACCACCTAATCATAACTTAATCATGCCCAGATTAACAGACCAGTTTACAAGCATGATCTAATATCAATTTTTGGAATTCATAATTACATCAAACTGCCAAACTGCTACAGGTAGGTAGATGATATAATGGGTTTTTCATAAGTAAATGACAATAGATGGAAATTGATTTTACCATACCCCTTATGATTAATTATTACATTATAAAATTATACTAACAATCTCTACAATAGTCATTCTCTACTGTTTTCTTTTAAAGAATATGAAATAACAGCTTTATAAGCATTTTCACAATGAATACTAATTACTTTAAGAAGAGTATACTATGAGAAAAGCAAACTATGGGGACATTATTAAATAATTTTTGCTTGTTTGTTTGGTTTAATGAATGATTTTTAAAACCTTTTAGAAAGACCTGGAATGCATTCCCCTTTTTCCATCAATATTAGTTTTAAGTCTTTAAATATAATATGATTTTGATGCTTACCTTTTCTAATTTAGTGAATTGACTATATTTTAATAGAATAAATAAAAGTTCTGAGGATTCAAAACGTGTTAACTATTTTATTTCTTAAAGAAAACCTGAAATTTTGCAATGAATTGAAACACAAGAGAATAATCTGAAAGAAACTCAATACGTTAAGTCTGTTCTTATTTTAACAAATGTCTTGTTTTCTTGTTACTGATAGAGATGAAAAGAAGTGGTATACTAACGTTTCTCACCATTCAGTCACTGTAGCATGAACAGTGAGTAAGAACACAGGTTTTAATGACTCACAAACTTGAATTTAAATTTTGACCTTGCCAATTATGTGCTCTAGGACCTTGGGTGAATTCCTCAATTTTTATAAGCCTTAGTGTCCTCATTAGTAAAATAGTGATGATCGTATCTATCTGAACATACTGTGAGAATTAAATGAAAATATTTATGTAGAGGAGATTAGCACTGCAAGCAATAATGAATGGTAGCTGCTCTATTGTAATCCTCATTATTATTATTACTGCTATTAAGTGACAGGTGGTCCATAAAATAGTTCTGCTGTGAGAAATGGCACCTTTTCCCAATCCGTTTTCAAAATTTGGGATTAGTTGAGGGAAACAGCAAGAGAGAATATGTGACTGCTTTTTATGAAAACTGCCATGACCTCCGCTACTTGTCTGGTGATTTCTGCAGTAATGTCAACAGGGAAATGGGATCACTCTCAAAACAGTCTCAGGAAGAGTGGGAGAGAACAGTGTCCTGATTTAAGAGCAATAGCTGGCACAATTATTTTAACTGGTATGTTTTAGGGAATATTAAATACGTGTTCAGTTGTGTATAGGTATACCATGTGAGTTTTAAAATCCACATCTGTATCATGAATTTTTCATTATACAGGCAAATGACATGTCTGAAATGAGCTACTGACATGCCATTTAATTTTCATTATTGTGAGCAGGAATTTTAGAAATACTATTCTCAAACATTCATCTATTAAAATAACCATAGTCACACATATTACTACAGCTTTCCTAAGGCAAATTCTTCCTGAAAATTTTATTGGCTTTTTTCATTTAATGCTTACAATTTTGTAAGCTAATTGGAAACTTTCAGCATTTTGATCTTTGCAACTGTAATGATAATAACTAATATTTGTTGCGTGATTAACGTGAGCTGATCTGTTATTTTATTCAATCACTTTTAAAACCCTTTGACACAAAAAATATTAATCTCATTCTGTAGTCAAGAAAACTAAGACAGAGGTTGTTACTGTAATTATTTCTGCAAAAATGTTAAAGTAATAGCTTTTTGAGAATTATTTGAAGATAACAATGAACTTTCAGGTGTATTTTCAGCTCTTAAAATGCTAGTTCTTGCTTTGGTTAGTGTCTTCTTGTTATGATGCTTTTCTAATGGCCCAGACCTATTTTGGGGATGATATAAATAGTTCAGCTGATTAGAGAAGGCATTAAAATATCAGGTCCTCAACTATAGATTTCCTCTCTCATTTCAGGGCCAATAAAACCACTCTATAAAGACTAGTAATATTAAAACAGTTTCTTTCATATATTTCCCCTACTTACTTTATTTCCCTTTAGATAACATCTAAAATAATAATGAATTAAAGTGAATTCACGTTTTTACATACCTCTTGTCTGCACATCTGCGTAGTTTTTATTCTTCTATCACCTCTTTTTTCTACATTCTACCTTGAACCAATTATTACAGCAATGCTCAATAATATAAGAACAAAGTCCGGCAATCCTAATATTTTAGTTAACTAGGAAATTAAACTATCAGATACTTTTAATGATTATTTATAAAGTTGATTATTGAATAGATTGAATATATCATTATTGGTTATTTTGGGGAGAAAGCAGAGATTGGTAAAGTAGTATTACAAGGAGAGTGCCTGAAAACTGGATTTTCATGGGTACACACACACACATGCATTAATGTAAGACAAACTCTCTCAAGAGCTAAGGGACTTAGAAGTATTCCTTGACTACATCAATATACCTTAAGCTAGTAGAACATAGATTGATTTAACAAATCATCACTTCACTGAGACCAGTTCTGACCCTGTCAACATTGATGAGAACAGATACTCATTCCCAGACAAAAATATATGCTAGCTTGCCAGACATTGTTTGGTCAATAACAAAATGGATAGTAAACAAAGAATTCAGAAATTTTCAGGATTTGATGAAAAGGTGCTTTGAAATAGAACTTCAGAGATGCCTTCATTGCAACTGTGTGGCACTACCAATACATGGTAATAACTCTTGGTCTCTGAACACCACCAGGACTACTTATCCATTACGTGTGCTGTCCATGCTATGACAAAGAAGTACAAATAAGGAGATATAAGAATATAAGTGTTGACATCATCATCATAGTGAGAGGTATGAGAAATCAATGTGTGAGGCATGAAATCTTTGTTTTGTTCTTTTTGCAGTTGGGGAAAATCTGATGAAATTCAAAATTCTGTCTTCCATTCTAAGAAGTTTTTCCAAACTCACTTCTCAAAAATATGATTTTAATCAAAGCTATTTATATGGTGCGTATTTTATATTAGTGTTACTAATTAGAAATATTCATGCATTTTTTGAAATTATCCAAACACACACACACAAATAAGACATATGACCTGTAATGCCAATATCCAGATTTAATCAGTGATAAAATGCTTAGGCATTTTCCCCTCTTTGAATATATATGACCAAGTTGGGGACAGGGAGAGACAGGTACCAGGAAACTGGTGCCTGAGCTGGGAAATAAAATCTCTTCATCATGCATAACCACCACTAATGAATGTGCACTGAGAGCATAGATTAGATGAGCAGGGAGACAATTAAGATATTTTAGAATGGAATTCTTTCCCTGTGTGTTGCCTTGGACTGGGTTATTGTATTTATAGTTAAAACAGTGACAGATAAAAACTTAATAACTGCTTTTCACTAAAATATGTGTAGTGAGATTCTCAGTGAGTGAATGAGAACCTGAAGCTGGGCAAACATTCCAACAGAGATTCTGTTCTATGAGATTCTAGGAAAATTGTGGTACAGTGAGAGAGAAAGTTATTACTCTGTTTGTAAGGAAAAAATCTCTTAGGCTTGAGAGCAATGGCTTGCTTGGGAAAAATCTAGAGAGACCATGCTGGCACAGATATTATATTCCTACTATTGGCAGGGTTATGGTCCAATTGTTGTGCATTGTTTGTGAGCAGTGGCAAGAAAAGGACAAAGAGAAAAGAAAGATTCATATTATTTCTTAGACCCCCAGAAATATCCAGGGAACCTCTTGTGGAGATCTAAACCCCTGCTTGATCAAAGGGTATGGGAAGAAGACATTACAACACTTTTAGGTATACAAAGTTACTATGAGAATATTTCATAACCCTTCATTGCTTAATATACAGCATACCAATGATATAATTGACAATTGATAGATAGAAACAGGTAGCTATATAGACAGATTTTTAATTTATATTTTTCCTTACTTTTTCTATTAAATCTGTTGGTTTTTCTTTAGATATTTGACTTCTTTCTCTTAAACATCCTTTTTGTAGTCACATTACATGCCATGAATTTTTAAACAGAATAATCTTCTGCTTTGCACCATTACTGTATTTCCTCTGTAAATTGTGAGGACATCTGATTTAAAAGATAAAAAAATTGAAAGTAGATATAAAACATTTTCACTCTTTACTTATTAGATTGTTTTTTGAAGTAGTGATGGAGAATTCACAGTGAATGATAGCATAATAATTATAAATAATATCTTAATTTCAAATGTGGTCTAATACAGGCTAGATTTTATGCATGGAATTACTATTTAGTGGACTATTAATTGATATATATTTGGCATGTGTTTGAGATTAAACTATTACCAATACATGAATTAATTTAACAGGTTCTCTGTCTTTATTTTTTTATGGAAAGAAGTGAAAATTAAATATACGTTTGAGGTATACAGAATAATGGGCACCACCCCCCAATATCTATATTCTGTTCTAGATACTGAATATGTTAGGCTATGTGGTCAATGGAAATTAAGTTTATAAATGGAATTAAGTTGCTAATCAGTTGACCTTGAAATGGGAAAATTATTATGGATTATGTGGTTGGATCCACTGTGATCACAAAGGTCCTTATAAGTAGGCACAGGGAGGCAAAAGAGAGAAAACCAGAGAGACTACAATATGAGAAAGACTTGACCTGATATTGCTGCTTTGAAGTTGGGAAAAGGGGCTATGGCAGTTTGATATTATTTACAAATTCAAAAAAGAAATATAGATTAGGCTTGTAAACTGGTATTCTCCTCTGGGCATGATACCCTTTGATTGTGTTAGATTCTGCTGAGATGGCTTTGATTAATTTATGTTAAGATTAGAGCTTTGATTCAACCTTTGTCATTAGGACATGCAGGGTTGATACCCCACCCCCTTGGAGGGAAAAAAAAAAAACATGCTCACACAGAAATAGACACAGAGAGAATAACACAGAGGAAAAGAGACAGCTCATTAGACATGGCAGAGTCCTGGGGAAGAGAGATGTGCCTGATAGTCTACAGTTGACTTTGTGAGGAAAAACAGAGAAGCTGAACCAGGAAAGAAATGAGCTCTGCAGAGAGAGACAAGCCTTATGCCAGCCTACAGCTGAGATCAGAAGAAGCTGGGACCATGGAGCCTTAAGAGGAAAAGGGAAAGCTGAACCTTCACAGACATTGCCTACCATCTTGCTTCAATACGTGGCCAATGAGTTTGGATGAGAAAGTACCTCTTATGGTACTTCGAGGTGGACTCTTTAGGGCTTTGTGACTGTAAGTTTCTACTCCAAATAAATACCCTTTATAAAATCCAACAGAGTTCTGGTACATTGTATCAGCATCCCTTTTGGCTGACTAATACAGAAGCCAAGAGAAAAGAAATGTGTGCAGACTCCAGAACCTGGAAAAGGCAAAGAAATAGATTCTTCTCTAAAGCATGCAGAAGAATGATATGAAACTGTCACATAATGAACCTGTGTTGTTTTAACCCACTAAGTTTAATGGTAATTTGCTATAACAGACATTGAAAACTAATATAAACTTATTTATTTTTTTATTCTAAGGTAAATTAGTCAATGTAATTAAAATGTATGATTTGTGAAACAAAATATTTATTACTGTTTTAAGAGCTGGAAAAATGAATGCTGTTACTCTACATAGTGATATTAGCAATTTTAGAATAGCTACTTGACTGACAACATAAGCCATTCTGTAACACATATTTTCATGTAGCCCAAAATAGCATAGAGTTTCAGAGACCATTTAGGGTAAAATGATTAGACTAAGTGGGGAAAAGTATGCTTCTGTGTGGAATTTCTAGTTTTAAGTTAAACACAAACATTTTTGGTCCAAGAATTCATAAATTTAATGCAAAGGTATGAGAAGTCCTGGTGGGCAAAAGATGTAAAGAACCTTGGCAAGAAGACCTATGCTCTTCTAGATTTTCAAATGTATTATAATGCTACAATAATTAGAGTATCTGGGAGTTGATGACAGATAAATTAATGGAAGATATTATGAGTTAAGAGTTGGACCCAAATATATATATATTTTAAATTATCATTAATGGGTAATGAATAGACTACCCAATAATTGGTCTTGTGACCACTGGTTGATTATTTGAGGGAAATAAAAACAACATAAAGCTCCATCTCTATCCATATGAAAAATAAAAATAAATTTATATTTATTCAACAGTTGATTTTAAGGAAAAATGTCAGGAAAGACTAGAAATAAATCAAACAACAGGAAACTGTATTATCTTTTTGGATTGGCTACCTTTGCAAGCTAAGAATCTAATGTAAGACTCACAAGACAAAATATTATGTTGGTTTTCATTCTAAAATCAGGAACTACCATTCCTGGGTTTGAATCCTGACTATGGGATATTAAAGTCACTTAATTCCTCTGTGCCTCAATTTTTTTACCTATAAAATTGGGAAAATGACTACAGCTTCTTCCAAACGTTGTTGCCAAAATGTGAGGTTTAATTGAATCTGCCTGGAAAGTGTTAAGTATATAATAAGTGCTAAATAAATGTTTGCTATTATTATTTTACTACTTAATATAATTGAAAATTGCACAAAAATGTTGTAGACAGAAGAATAAATGCATCATGTGACACAAGATATAATTTCTTATTAAAACATACCCTTTCAAATCAAGAAGATATAGATGACCTATAAAAAAATGTACAAAGACAACTAACAATAGGCTTTTTACAAAGTAAAAAATGCAAAAAGACACCTATAAAATATATACAAAGACAACTGTCAATAGGTTCTTTACAAATGAAAAAGTGCAAAAAATACCACTATATTATTGAAAGAAATGCATGCATGTGTTATGTGTGATGGCTGGAAAATGTGCTTATTAAAAATCTCTTCATTTAAGCAGTTCTGGTAGTTCTGATACCTTCTCTAGATCTAATTGAACTGGTTTTCTATTAATCTAATACTCTTTGTTCTTAATTCATACATGGACAATAACCAGACCTTACCAGTTCTCCTTAAGACAACATCTTAAAGCAAAACTGCAGAATGGCATCAGAAACACCTTATAACCCAGTAAATCTGTAACTTTCCTCAGAAACGAAAAGCTTGATATCCTTAAGGGGTCATACAACAATATCCACCTACAGCAAGGGGGAGTTTGGTATGCTTGACTTAACTCAGTATTAAGAAATGTGCCCACATTCTCCTCATGAGACTCTTTAAAAATCCAGCCTCATCACCAACATGGCAAGAATGCAGCACATGGTCACCACTTGCTCCTCAGCCCCTACACCCTTTACTTTGCCTATAAAAACCCAGCCCCCATTCTCACTTTGCACTGGTTTTGGAAAGATTTCCCAGTTTCTTGCTCATCACTCGCAATAAATCACCTTTACAATGAGAGAAATATTTCTCCTTTGAGGCGCCGGATTGGGCAGGCCCTTCTAATAAAAATAGCCACTCAGGTGATATCATATACATGCATCTTTCTTCTGAAAAACTAAAACTATGATCTGAAGTGTTTAAAAGAAGTTCAGTGTGTCCTAGGTTAGATATTAAACCAAACAAAGTTTTGGAACTAATATTGCAAAGCAATTCTTTGAAAAAGTATTTTCTCATTTTTACATATCTACCTGATTAGATTTCCCCCAAAAGACATAGACTCTGGTGTTTACATACATCTTGATTATGCATATTTTATCAAATGACAAATCCTTAACAACTACATGTATGAATATAATTTTCATTGTCCACCACTAACCAAAGCTCATCAAAGTTAATACAAAATTAAATAAGTCATATACTATTATAAATGTAAAAATACAATGAAAATATTTACTACTAATAATGTGATTTTTCATAAACCTGCATCTATTATAAACTTTTCATAATAAAGTTTTTATTTGGATTTAATTTTTCTATCTCAAAATAACATATGAGTATAATAAAAATTAAAAACTAAAAAATTGCCTTAAGAAGCAGGGCTAGCTCAGTGGTAGAGCTTCTGCTTCACATGCTCAAGGTCCCAGGTTCAAACCCCAGTACCTCCTAAAAAAAAATATAGCCTTCTCCAGATCATTTTTACTTTTCATCATATTCAGATATACTGGGTAATGATGGGATCGTAAGTTGTGTGCAATATTGACTATTGCAACAATATCAATAGCAAATACACAGTAAATTACACTAGCTAAATCATATATCGTATCATGTATTTGGACCTAATTATTTATTAATTTAATGCTGTTTTTATTCTTGTTATTGAGAACATAGTCCACCTCTACATTGCTTGTATATAAAGAAGTCAAAGTGATAACTATAGATATTTTGGGAGAAATAATATTAAAAACAAAATCTTCTCTTAACCCAGAAAACCTTTCCACAAAGGCAAAGAGGAAGAAAAGTAATTTTATTATTGAATAAGCTTTAAACCAGAATGTGAGACCTACAGGCAATTTGTTTAAAGATTGCAAAGAAAGAAGCAACTCCCTCTTTTATAAAGCCAAATAGATGCAAACCATTACATACATTTTCTCAAGATAAAGGAAAACTCTTCCTTAAGTAAAAGGACATGATAGCATCATTTGTCAAACATAATTCCTCTTTAAATCACCTGGTAATTGGGGTGGTCTTTGTGTTTTCTAATTGCCTCTATTCTGAGGAATAATAAAACTTCTCATATTTCTACGGAAGGCAGATAGCTACAACTGGGAACTAGTCACCTATGTTAATCCCATGGAAATGGGGACTAAAGGGTGCTAGATTCTTTGATGTTTACATTTCAGAGATATGGTTCCCAGGAGCTTAAGAAAGACATCCCTGGGTTGTGATGCTCACAAAAGTCTTATTTTGCTTTTTAAAAAAGATTTGGATACATCTCCAAAGGAATAGGGAAAGATGTACAATTACAACTTTTCTAAAGATTGCTCTAAGAAGAGGGATGTGTAGGGAGTTTATTTCCGTTTTGCCACAAGGGAAAATTAATATATATTTTTTTCTTTTTTGATTTATTTTTACCCTTAGAACATTAAGTCCCTGTGAACTAACTATATGTGAATTTATTTAAATATAAACTCATTAAAGTAAGTTTAATTTCATTATTCCAAATATTTGGCACATATGGCCCATGGTCCCAATTTGGAGAACTATTAGGTAGGTTGAAGATGATGTGAAAGAAAGACAATGTTGTGACTAATAACGTCCTTTCCACAGGTTTCCATCCATTTGAAGATAAGAATGGACTCTGTCTTGGACTACGACTGCCTTTATAATGTATTTATAAGCCAAACTCAAAGTCACCCTTTCACAAAGTCTCTTGATCCCAGTTTCTAAACAGACATACTCTATCTCACCTTTGATCTTCTATAAGAATTTAGGTATGCCAGTGTATAAAAGTGATTTATGCACGTACTTTCCTACTACTGTACACTAAGATCATTGCTTAACCTGGTGCCTTTCACTTTATAGTACACATTGAGTGTGGACAATGCAGTTAATTGAGAAATGTATGAATGAATGAACAGCTACTGATAGAAGAGACTAGGTAATCCTGAACATTATGCTTTGCCACCCTCCCCAATTCCATTCTCCAATTATAAATTCTTAAGCACACTCAGGTCGAAAAAGAATTTCACCAAGCTTTAATCTTGCCCACTTTAATCATCAACCAGTGATTCACAGTGTGACTATATTTTTACTCTAATTAGTTCATAGAAAATCAAAACAAAATACTGGCCAGTTTTAACATAATAAGCTAACAATGTTTTATAAAGAAGACAATAAAATGAAGCAATAGAAAGTTTACAAATTCCGTGTGTGGCATTCTAAAGTTAGAAGGGAACATCCTTAAATTTTTGTTATTGTGATAAATAACCCCTGCCCACTCTGTTGACTATTACTGAGCTCACTAGGGAATGTTTCTAACAAAGAACCATATGCCACTCTCCTCTATATTACACACTGGAGCCTACAAGCAATATATTCAATTCTGTAAAAGAATATATGAAGATTTATTGGTGTAAAATTAACTGTATCATTTGGTTTAAATCAAATTCATGAGATTTGCCAACCTTGTTAATTACTTTGGGAAATGTGAGAAAAGCCCTCATTTTTTTTTATTCTGGAGAGGTCAATTTTTTCAGACTTGAGATATCTCTCAGGCCTTTTCTTAGCAACAGGACTTGATGGTTCCATTAGCATAATTGCATGCATCCTTCAAGCCTCAAGGACTAAGATACACTGAAATTTTAACTGTGCCTGACTCCTCATTAAACAAAAAAAAAATTCTCAGAAAAAAATCCTACAGGATCAACAAAGTTATGTGTGGTACTAAGGATTAAGGACATTGAAAATGTCTGTTCCATGATAATAAAATTATTCATTCTTTTAAAACAGAAACCTCAGAGGAAGTGATTTTGAAATGAGAAATTAAGGCTGAAAAACAAAGGTCATATGTAGTTAACCTCTATTATCACCAACAATTCACAAAACATATTAGTCCTGAGAACAATTAGATCAAATTTAGTAAATCACATGAATAGTGTGTAAGAAAGAACTATAACCATTGCTAATAGAAATAGAAAATTATTTTTAACATATATGTTCTTTTCCACATTAAGGCATGTTATTCTAATTAGTTATATGAGAGCAGTGCTATTTATTTTCACTGAAGAGGAAAAATAATCATTGTTTTGGTAAATGTGGAGACATTACTGCCTTATAGACAACAAATTGAATTATAATTTTAACACTTATTTTCTGCCTTTAAGGACAGCAATTTACTAAGTTGTATTACTTTTTAAAAAATCAGAAGTATGGAACACATGAATTTGAAAGAAAAATTCACCTGTTGTGTTCCTTGATTTTAAATTATGTGTATTCATATGCATTATTTTGTGACAGAGCTGATAACTTAAGATCCATTAGAGAATATTTTTCCAAAATTAAGTCAAGGGATGGAATTAATTAAAAAAATGATAACATTTTTAAGTTAATTTCTAAATAAACATGCTAATGTGAAAAATCAAATGTGGCACAATTGAAGAATAATATGTTTGTTAAATGAATGCATACTCAAAGAATAATATAAAAAAAAAAGAATGACAATGTGTTCAGGTGGTCCAAATGTAAATGAGCATTGAAGATGTGGGGAAAAACATGCTTAGGATGGGAAAAGCAGGAAAGGGATGGAAAATAGCAATTTATATATTAAAAAGAACTGACTGTGCCAAATACTGGGTTTCAAGCTTTTAGACGTTATCTCTTTTAATCCTCGAAAATACTTCAAAGAACATAAACATATCAATTTCACCATATCACCCAAGGAGAATTGAGAATCAGACATCATAAAGACCCTTTTAAAATTTGTTCAGGACAGTGTTTAGGACAAAAAAGGAATAAGCTTCTGTATGGGCCTGGTGGTAGGTTGAATTATGAGCACCTACAAAAGACTCATTCTTAATCTTAAAACACATTCCTGTGGGTGTGATCTCATGTGTAACTGGGATCTTTTGAAGTTATTTTATTTAGTTAAGGCTTGTCCAACTGAATCAGGGTTGGTCTTAATCCATACTACTGGAGACCTTATATAGAAACCAGAAGCCAGGAGTCAGAAAATATCACATAGGAAGAAACCTAAAGTCAGGAACCTGGAAGAGCAGACACAAGGAGAGAGATTGCCATGTGACAGGAGGCAGAGATGCAAGCCAGGGACCCTAAGGATTGAGGCTAGCCAGCAGCAGAATGCTACAGACTTTGGGGAGAAAGAGTGGCCTAGACAAGGACTTGATTTTGGTCTTCTAGTCTCTGAAACTGTGAGTCAAAAAATGCTTGTTTAAGCCAACCCATTGTGTGATGTTTGTCACTGCAGCCTGGCAAACTGTGGCTCAAACTGATAATATATGTAATAATATTGAAAGTGTACCTTTTCAACTTCTGTTGTACCTCCTTCTCTTTCAATGGAAACTTTCCCCTGAAAAGGAAACTTAAGAAACACTGGTAAAAAAATATGATCACAAATGAGTACAGTCAGTTAAGAGAGAGCCTACATGCTCTCAATGAATCCACAGACATTGTTCCAGCCACCATTCTTTTCAGGGCAAGAACATAGTGACCCAAGGACTGGTCCAAGGTACTGGGCAGCCCACACCTTATCAGGCATGTTAGTGGAAACAGGTGCTCTATATCTAGTGATGACAAACTATGACCATGTGTCAACGTAGTCTGCCACCTGTTTTTATAGATTAAACTTAATTGGAACACAGACACAACTGTTCATTTATATATTGTCAGTCTGCTCTTGTGCCACAAACAAAAAGTTGAGTAACTGTGGAAGAGACCACATGAACCACAGGCCTAATATATTTATTCTCTGCCCCTTCAAACAAACTAAAATGTTTGCTGGCATCTGCTATTGTTGGTTACTTGGAAGGGGAGGGAAACTCAGGTTGTTCATTTTCTCTCATTCCTTAACCGTATAGAGTTACCAACAGTCTTTGTAGAAGCACACTGCCATTGCCTTTTCAAACTAATCTTTATTCCTGGAAAATTACCAGGAATTACAAAGTTTACTTTTTTTAATGAAAAAAAAAATACCTTTTTTTTCTCTATGCCTTTAATTTTCCATTTTGTTGCTTTTATAGTACAGCAAAACATCAGAAAAAGTTTACGTTTATTAGTTATAGATGGTGGAAGAAGGAAACTGATGAAAATATTTCTGCTGACCTTACAAGTATCTCAAAGAAAGTCCAGATGTAGTACAAATATTTTCTTTGAAAAATGATCATTTACGCCTCCATAAACAGTGTAAAAATAAAAGCACATATTACCATAGTGTTTTGAATCATTGTGTGAGCAAGAGAAAATTCATTTACCCTGAACATTGGACAGCCTCCTGAAAGGCTAGTCAACACAAATTGGTATGAAGATGGGACTGTTTTAGTTTGCTAGGTAGGCTGTTGAAATGAAACATACCAGAAATGGTGTGGCTTTTACACTGGGATTTATTTACTTGCAAGCTTGCTGTTCTGATGCTGAGAAAAATGTCTGAATCAAGGCAGCAGTATGCTATGCTTTCTCCCTGAAGATCAGCTGCCAGCGATCCTGGACTCCTCTGTCATATGGCAAGGCACATGAAGATGTCTGTTGGTTACTCCCTTCTCCTCCCAGCCTCCTCACTTTCAGCTTCCTGATTCCTACTTCCCTGGCTTTCTCTCTTTGTCTACATTCACGCTGTTTATGTGGCAATTTGATGTAACTCTGAGTGGAGAAAATCAGAAGTCAGCTGCATCAAGTAAGAGGATTAAGACCCACTCTAGGTTATGCCTTACTGAAGTAATCTAATCAAAAGGCTTTTTACTGAATTAACCAAATTAAAACATCTTCCACACACTAGGTTCACACACACAGGAATGGACCAGCTTTAAGAACATGATTTTCTGGGGTACATACAGTCTCAAACTACCACAGAAACTTTCTGTCTTTGTTTGATACGTCTGCTATGATGAATACCACAGAATGAGTTGGCTTAAACAAAAGAACTTTATTGGCTTACAGTTTGGAGGCTAGAAGCCCAAAATAAAAATATTGGCAAGGTCATGCTTTTTCCAAAATTAGTAGCATTCCATTGATGGCTTTCCAGCAATCCTATGTCACGTGGCAATTTGTCTCCTGTTTTTCCTCCTTTGGTTTCTACTTCTGGCTTCTAATTCTACATCCAATTTCCTTTCCTTATAAAGTCTTCAGCCATATTGGGTGAAGATCTACCCTTATTCATTTTCGCCACACCTTAGCTAAAAACATTTTCAAAGATCCTGTTTACAAATGCTTTCACACTTGTGTAACCATGGCTTAGGGCTTGAATATATCTTCTGTGGGGGGCATGATTCAATCTACCACACCTGCCAATAATAGAAAAACATAACTTTTCAAAGTGATTAAATTTGTCACTATCTTTTAACTTGAAAGCAAGCAAGCAAATAAGCACACTATTAATAGTAGTGTAAATATTACTTATGGGTTAAAATATTACATAAGCAGTGAAAGAAATATTTGAAGATCTTTTTTTCAAACAATTCTGATTGCTACTCTGTTCTTGATGTCAGAACTGAGATATTTGTTAATATTTGTAAGAATTTCTAATATCACAAATACAATTTTGATTTCAAGAGATCAAAATCAATCAAATACTGGACAATTATTTTCCTATGAAATTGAGCAAGTAGTTTCAGCTATTTTGTTTTATCCACTTTCACATATTCAGTCAAAATTATTACAACCAATATGTACCTATCTCTGAGATATCTGTTGATGAAAATAATATAAAATACCAAACCTTTATTCATTAATCAATGGTGAGCTTTCCAATTATAATAAACCTTCCAGATACCTAAAACAATAAATTTTCAAACTAGAGAACTGATTTTCTGTAATAATACAGTAAAGTATTTAAAACATAGTTTTTAGAGCCAGATGAATTAGAAATTGAATCCCAAATGATTCCCATTTATTAGTTCTCTGATTTGAATGAGGTATTTCACATGTCTGGGCCTTATATAGTATATTTGGAAAATCAGGATGCCAATACCTAATTAATAGTGATATTGTGAGATTTAAATGATAAACAAACTGTTCTTGGGACATGGCAACATAAAATAAACACTCAGCATTATCATCATCATCATCATCAACATATTCATCATCAGTAATGTGGAATTATGAAAATTGAGAGATACTAGAGAATTCTAACAGGCAAGAGCTTCCAATATTTTTCAAAATAGGAAGTTGATGAAGATGACATTTTTTGTTTGCTGAACAAGCTTACATTCCCACCATTTTTCTCCTTTGCCACCTCTACAACTAAGGCTGCAGGAAGAAAATGTCCACTCCATCTGCTATCCTTAAATGAAAGGGTGGCCATTTGATGCAGCTCTGAATGCAGAAAATCAAAAGTCTGCTGTATGCATCTGTTTGCCTTTTCTTTCAGTTACCTTGAGAAAAAGGGACAGATAATGCTGGTGACTTGCCTTCCCTTTTTTGCTTTCGAATTTCAATATTATGACTGGACCCACATCTGCCATCATATGATTATAATGTAGCATGTATAAGGAAAAACCAGTAGAATTAATTTTCTGGGTAACAATATTGTCAAGCTACTAAACTCTTAGCTCCAGACTTATTATTTGTGAGAAAAATTAAAAATAAACAACACTTTATATTTAAATATCTGTAGGCTGAGTTTGCTCTTACTAGCAGTTCCATTCTTTCTTAAATAATACACAAATCAGTGTTCCAAAGCCATATACTATTAACCTTGCCATTTATTGTAGTAAGGATCTTTGGAAACATACACTTAGCATATGATTTGTTTTCATCTCCAATTCTAGAAAAGAATACTTAATTTCTGATGATGGGGAAAACATGTTTCTATTCTTCAGAAACTCTAAACAAAATTTTAATAATAAAGAAAGGAATTTATGGATATCCATGTGATAAAAAATCAAGGCAAATATTCAGTGGTAAAATAATAGGTTAATAGTAGAAGTGTAAGAACAACTTCTATGATGTAGAATGTGGAAAAATCTGTGATTAAAGACTTTCATTTTTAAAAGCATATTGTCTTTCAAGTATAAAGCAACTACTTTCAAAGTTGAAATTTTTTATTTAAGAAAGTATGGGTTTGCAAAACAATCATGCATACCATCCATACAGTATTCCCATACATTGCCCCACCACCAACACCTTATATTGTTGTGGAACATTAGTTACAAATGATGAAAGAACATCATCAAAATATTACTGCTAAGTATAGTCCATATCTTTCATTTGGGGTATTTTTCCCACAAATCACCCTATTATTTTTAATTTTCTTATGTGTACTTCCTTGGTCTGCCAGGAGATGGCGCTCATTGGCAGCTCTCAATTCAATGCCTGGTCTAAGTGTATTTGTTGTGACACAGACCAGATCAATGTGATAGAGCTTCCTGTCCGGGGGCTAAGAGCCTTGTAATTCAAACTTTCTGAGACAGTTCTCCAGTCTTCTCTGGCAGGCCCCTCTGTTTTCCCAGCTAGGAAGTATTTCCACTCCCCTCTGATTCCTCAACAATCAGTCCCTGTTAGTAGAGGAGGAGATTGGGAGGATTGTATATCTTTAGCCCCTTGCAGGCTCCAAGGCAAACAATGGTGCAGCCCCACCCAGCCTGGAAGGGCTCCCAGGACAGACAGACCAAACCTGGGAGTCAAAAGCCGAGTCAGTCCCAGGCTCTCTCTCCCCTCTCCTCTGGAGTCCTCAACAATTAGTCCAGGCTAGAAGAGGGGGAGATTGTGAGGGTTGGATTTCTCCAGCTCTTCATAGGCTCCCAGGGCAAACCACCTTGTGGAAGTGTCCATGGGGCTCCGCAGCCCAAATTTTTGGATCAGAAACTGAGTCAGCCTTAGGCTGTGTCCCTCTCTCTCTCTTTTCCTCGAGGGGTAGATCCCTGGAGTCCCCTTTGTCTGGAGTCACAGGCCCAGAGGCCTGAGAATTCTAAAGAGTGTGGGAGAGGGTGCCAGCAGCAGCAGCTGCTGCTGGTTCCAACTCATGGTTCTGTTGTCTCAATTTCCCTCTTTTGTCCCTCTCTCCTCTGGGTGCTATGCAGCCTTCACCTAATGTCCTAAACCCTAGAAGATCTTTTTTGGGGCTGTTTCAGACTGTCCTCTTGCTATTTTCTGGAGAAGAGATTCCCATGTCTTACTAGTCCGCCATCTTCCTGGAAGTCCTCGTCTAATATATTTTTAATCTCATCCATTGTGTCTTTCATTCCCATGAGCTCTGTTACTTTTCTTTGCAAGCTTTCTAATTCTTCTTTATGCTCACCCAGTTTTCTTAAAATCCTTTATCTCTTTAGCTACATTTTCATTCAACTCCTTGATTTGGTGTAGGAGATGTGTGAATATCATTGATTAGTTGTTTTAAATTCTCTGTCTCATCAGGACTTTTAATTTCTTCCTTTGGCTTGTCCATGTCTTCTTGTTTCTTAGTATGACTTGTACGTTTTGCTGATGTCTAGGAATCCAATTATGTTAGTGAGTTTACTCTAATGGCCAATTTCTCTCTTGCCTGGTGGTCTTGTTTCAAGACTCTTCTCTGATTTTTTTTTCAAGTTATTCTAAAACTTTAATTTTGCATTGTTTACATTATCAAAATAGGACCAGGGATGTTCTGATGAAGTGCAGACCAGATCCAAGAGGGTATGTGAATAAGAACAAGAGAGACTCCAAAAAATCTTATTTTCCTTCACTTTCCCAGCCTTCCAGCAAATGGCACTCTTTGGAGAACTTTTCTGCAGAGGTGATTCTTTCAACCTCTACAAGCTTGTATTCTGAGCTGGTTAGAGCAGTGATTTAAAGCCATGCCCTGCTGCTTAAACTTACTGAAAACAAGACATACTTAACCCTCTACCAAACCCTCCCTCTTACCAGAAAGGATTATGTCCATTCCCTTCTCAAATGGCTGTAGTCAGCCATGGGTTTTACTGAGGCTGTTTGCCTCAAGGTTGGCAGATTTGCAGAATTCCCAGATGCAGGGGCTAGTAACTCATGGTTTTCTTTCAGTCTCTTCGTCTCACTGTCCCCACTTCCTCCTAGACAATGGATATGGAACTCTCTTAGTCTGCTGATGCCCAAGGCTGCTCCTTCAGTTTCTGTCTGTCCTCCACTGTTTTTGCGTGGTTGCTGAGACCTAACTACTTACTTTGATGCCATCATTCCAGAACCTCCCCCAAAATAAAGATTTTATTGAAAACACTTTCAAAGTATTCTTTACATGAATATACATGCAAAACATTCTTTGTATGAAGAATTAAGTTGAAGGATCTATCAAAATTATGATTAAAGATCAATATGTAGTTATTGTAAAGCATAAATATATAAAAATAATATGCAGAAAAATACTAGATGATGGAATGGGTATGATAAAGTATAAGTGTATAAATGATCTCATCTTTCATAACTGGGAAAGATAAATCATGAAAGATGTCTACAGTGATATGTTTAAATGTTAATTAGGGGACTGAAAGTAAAACATAATTCTCTCAATAAATATAATTTTAAAATCACAAAATATTAAGCAAAGACCATACATCAACTAAGAAAAATGATTAGTAGCAGAATTGAAGACTGAATATGTAATAAAGTTTCTAACTGAATTAATATAGACAAATCAACAATATCAATAACCTACATGGGATACATTTACTTATTGGCAAAAATATTATCTGATCAAATAGAAAAAGTGAAACCCCACTAAATAATCTTGACAGGAAACATAAAAATCAAAATAACTTTAAATTATTGGAATTAAAAATAAGCAAATACTTATCGGTTAAAGGAAAAGTAAGATACAACAAAACAATTACTGCTATCATTGAATGAATCAAAGGTGCAAAATTTTACAAAGCAGAAATGCTACAAACTAAAAAGAGATTTATCATATGCATTTATACAGCATAATATGACATTCAAATACATAAAGCAAGTTAAGAAAATCCACAAGAAAATTATGGCATAACTTCAGATATCAAATCTCTGAACATCATAATATTAAAAAATAAAACAATATAAGGTTATATAGATATATAGTTCATAGGTAATGAATTAGATTAGTGTATTGTTACACTTGCTAAAATGTGAATATTTGTCCTATCATCAAATAAATAATTCATAAATTCTTATGGATTATGTTGAATACCATATTAAATAAAATACTGAAAATTTGTAAACTAAAATCCAAGAGGGTGAAGTAAATATTCTTTCACCAAATCCAATTTATTTGAATTTAGGAAATGTCTTGAAGGCTCAAAGACATTCAATTGAATATCTGGTCCATCGAAAGTAAGCATATTTTAAAAATCAATCATTTAAAGGTATTTTGCTGTAATGTAAGGTTGAGTTGTAAATTTTGGGAACATAAAGTTAATATTCCTTTAAAAATGAAAATAATTTTGCTTCAGTTCTGCTGTGATGAAATTGACTAAGAGAAATTTGATATTTACCAGGTACATGTAATATCACGTGTATCATTGTAAGATCATTGAATTCAATGGGTATGTGCCCATTCCTACACATCATTTTCTGTGAATTGGGTTCCCTTGATTAGAAGCAGTGCTATGTGGAATACCATGGTGGTGGATAAGACATTCAGTAATTCCATGGATGGTAGTTTTGGAAGAAGCATTGCATGAAAGGAAGGCAAACCCAAATCTGGAGTATGTGTCTCTTCCAGTTAAAAGAAATTGCTGCCGCTTCCATGGTGGAAGTGGTAATCAACTTGCCACCAGGTAGCAGACTGATCACTTTGGTAATGGTGCCATATTGGGGGCAAAATGTGGGTATCTATTACTGGTAGATTGGGCACTCAGTAGTGGCAATAGTCAAGTTGACTCTAGTGAGGGGAAGTTCATGATGCTGAGTGGATGCATAACTTCCATCCCTATAATCCTGGTGACTTTTTCCATGATGACATTGGGCAATGACGGGAGTGACTGGGGAAAGAGGCTGACCACTACCCACAGAACAGTTCCTCTTGTTCACGTGATTATTAAAATCATCCTCTACTGAAGTCAGTCATCCTTTGGTAAGCATTCATGTGGGGCACAAATATTTCATGTTTTTTGCCCACTCAGTAAGGTCTATCCACATACCTCTCTTCCCCAGATCTTTTTGTCACTAATTTTCAAATTATGTTCCTTCCAAGTCCCTGACCATCCAGCCAAACCATTGGCAACAGCCCATGAATCAGTGAACAAACACACCTCTGGTCATTTCCTCTTCCAAGCAAAATGAACAACTAGATACACTGATGGAAGTTCTGCCCACTGGGAGGATTTTCCCTGACCACCGTCCTTTAGGGACATCTGAGAATGGGGCTGCTGTCCATTTCAGATGGTACCTGCATATCAAGCAGAACCATCTGTAAACCAGACCTGAGTTCAATCTTCTTCAGTCAACCCATTGTAAGGAACTCCCCAAGAGGCCATAGCTATTAGCTGGGAAAAAGAAGATAACATTCAGGGGTGGTGACCATGAGCATTTGGGCCACTTCCTCATATAACTTATTTGTGCCTTCAGGGCCCATTTGAGCCCAATTTCATACATACCACTTCTATGTTATGATGGAGTCATGCTGTACATTCCCAATTTTATGCTTTGGTGGGTCAGACAATACCCAGCTCATGGTAGGCAACTCAGGTCTCATAGTAACTTGGTGGCCCATGGTTAAGTGTTCAGTTTCTCCTAAGGCCCAGTAACAGGCTAAAAGCTGTTTTTCAAAAGTAGAGTAGTTATCTGCAGAGGATGGAAGGGCTTTGCTCCAAAATCCTAAGGGTTGTCTTGTGATTCTCCTATAGGGGCCTGCCAAAGGCTCCAGATGGCATCTCTATTTGTCACTGACACTTCCAGCATCATTGGCTCTGCTGGATCATATGGCCTGAGTGACAGTGCAGCTTGCCACAGCAGCTTGGACCTGTCACAGAGCCTCATCTTGTTCCAGTCTCTACTTAAAACTGGCAGCTTTTCTGTTCACTAAGTAAAAGGGCCAGAGTAGCACATACAAGTGAAGAATATATTGTCTCCAAAATCTGAAGAGACCAACAGAGCATTGTGCCTCTTTTTTGTTTATAGTAGGTGCCAGATGCAACAACTTATCCTTCACTTTAGAAGGGATGTCTTGGCATACTCCACACTATTTGACATGAAGAAATTTCACTGAGGTGGAAGTCCCCTGCATTTGTTGGATTTATCATCTATCCACTCTTAGGCAAATGCCTTACCAATAAGTCTAGATAATTGCTGCTTCTTGTTCACTAGGTCCAATCAGTATGATATCATCAATATAATGGACTAATGTGATGTGTTGTGGGAGGCAGAGATGATCAAGATCCCTGTGGACAATACTATGACATAAGGCTGGAGAGTTGATACACCCCTGAGATAGGACAGTGCAGGTATATTGCTGGCTTTGCCAGCTGAAAGCAGACTGTTTCTGGTGGTCCTTATTAAGAGCAATTGGGGAAAAAAGTATTTGCCAGATCAATAACTGTATACTGGGTACACAGTTACAGTTCAAGCAATGATACCACATCCAGAACAGCAACTGCAAATGATGTCACCACTTGGTTAAGTTTGTGATAATCCACTGTCATCCTCCAAGACCCATCAGTTTTCTTCACAAGCCAAATAGGAAAGTTGAGTGGGGATGTGGTAGGAATAACCACCCCTGCATCCTTCAAATCCTTGATGGTGCCCTGATGTTTGCAATCCTTCCAGAGATCCAGCATTGATTTGATTTACTATTTTGCTAAATAAAGGCAGTTCTAATGGCTTCCACTTGCACTTTCTTACCATAATAGCTCTCACTTCACAAGTCAGGGATCCAAGGAGGGGATTCTGCAAGTTGCTGATTATGTCAATTCCAATTATGCATTCTGGGATTGGGAAAATAATGACAGTATGGATGTAGTGACCCATTGGAACCACTGTGAGACAGATGTGAAATTAAAATCCATCTATCACTTGATCTCCGTAAGTCCCTACTCTGACTGGTGGACCACAGTGATGTTTATGGTCTCTTAGAATTAATGTCACATCTGAGCCAAGATCTAATAATCCCAAAATGTCTGATGATTTCCTTTTACCCAATACACAGTTGCATTGATAAAAGACTATAGGCCTTTTTGGGGCAAGCTGGGAGAAAGATTAACAGTATAAATTTTTGGCAGTGTAGCAAGATTCTCGGGAAGCAGGTGTGGCTCAATAGATAGAGCTCCCGTTTACCATATGGGAGGCCCTGGGTTCGCTTCCCAGGGCCTCCTTGTGAGGGCAGGCTGGCCCGCACGGTGCGGTGGGCTGATGCAGCAAGACCTCACAGCAAGGGGGAGATAAGCAGACACAGAAAAAACACACAGCGAATGGACACAGCAAACACAAGTAGCAAGGGGGGATAAATAAATAAATAAATCTTTAAAAAAAAAAAACAAAAAAATGAGATTCTTCTGCAAGGAGACCCAGCCTTCCCCTCATTTGAGGGGCTCTGGGTCTGTAAACTGTCTCAAGTCTTGGAATTGATTAAGGGACCATGACTCTGTTTCTGTAATTCAAGTTAAGGTTTTTGTTCACTAAACCTAGAACTCTTCTGCTTATAAAGATTAAGTAGGAATGTAGTAGACTCTCCATCTATTTTACTTCTAATGTACCTGATGATCTGTTAGCCAACACCATAAGTCTATGTGACTCAGACGCTTTTGATTGCTGCTTTGAGTCTGTCTTTCATTGTGGTAGTGATGCCCACATTGTCTTTGGGATTAAGTCCTGCTACTTGGTTTCTGCCAGCCTGAGAACTGTTCATCCCTATAGTGTTTAAGGATTTTAGATTCCCTGACAGTAGTTTCCATAGTAATATCTGACCTACAAAGAAGAGCAACCACAGAACTCTTCAGGGAAGATGGAATTAGTCTCACAAATTTCTTCCTTAAAGTCCTGGTGAAAAGTGTGCTATCTGAACATTCCTGGGGTTGGTGAGCAGGGTTTAAATGGTAAATCCATTCTAGCATTCCAGTCTCTCTAAGCCTTTGGATCCCCTCTTCTACAGTATACTATGGTAAATCTGGCATCTTGACCCCAGGCATTGTAGGTCATCTTTTGTTCCATGATTCAGCCAGCCACCTGATCAAACTGTTAGGAGTCCTTTCTAACCCCTTGAACTGTATGTAACACTGAATCTAGAATCTCTGCTTAGTGGGACCATATCAATAAATTCACCTTGATCCAACTTTGTTTTCCTTCAACCATTATCCTAAATCCTTAATATCTATTCCACACGCATTCCCCTAATTTCTGTCTATATTAATTGGAAAACTCATGCAGTTCCTTTAGGGTATAGTGTACACTTTGTATTTCACCGTTGGGTTTCTTCTAGTTATAGGTCTTGAAGAGAAGAGGGGTGGTGGCGGTGAGTAAAGAGAAGCATTAGAAGTGTCTTTCAAGCCAAATACCCCAAGGCATTCCCTTGCAGTTTCATGTGGTGAGACACAATTAATCTCTTTGGGGGCGGGGCATATGGCAGACTTCTCAGGGCAGGCTTGAGGATGACTGGTACCATCATCAGGGTGGAAAGAAAGTCAGACTTGAGGTTGGGTGATGCAGGCTTGACATTGGATGGCTTTCTTCTCGGGGTGTAGAGGAAGTCAGGATTCCTTGGGGCAGGCTGGTGATTATTTGGTGCAATCTTGACATTGAGTGGTCTCCTCAGGGCAAACCATTACAAATTTATCTGGCAAAGTATCAGCAGAATTTATGGTTTCAATGTTCCCACAGCCACTATCATCAACCCATCAATCCCAATCCTCAGGATTCCACTCCTTTCTGATCAATGCCCTCATTTTAATAGCAGATACCGAGAAAAGTTGAGATTTTAGTTTCCATTTTAATTCTGTTACTCAGACAGTGAGACTCTGAGATTGGATTGCAGAGATCTCAAGTCTGCAGCTGCACAAAACAAGAGTTTCTTTCAGAGCACACATAGAAACTTTCACATCATTCATCAGCATTTAAGTTGCATATGTGAAGCCTTCAGTTCATCCTTGTCTTTAGTAACTATATTCAGCATATTTAAGAACAACCAGCCATATCATTCTACTTTTTAAGTCCATACAACTCTGTTAAGGTGTTAAAAACACTCTCACCCATATCCTTGCCTCTTATAAGCATGGATGTAGTCATATCCAATGGTGATATTTTGCATATCTCTATTCTCTATTGCCAACTCATGCCATGGGCTATCAGTGGCTTTTTGATTATTGGAAACAGAGTCATTAGTGTCCTTAAACCTAATCAGTGTAGTGAGCCAATTGCAAAAATTCCAGAACCAAGTCAGAAATCCCATTTTTAAGAAACTGTTTCTCAAGAACCACTCCCAGTAACAAGCTTTATTAGTCAGTGTTCTTTAGAGAAATAGAACCAAAAGGAGATATCTGTAAATAGTATAAGATTTTATAAAATTGACTCATGTGACAGTGGGGATGCAAAAGTCCAAATTTCATAGAGCAGACTGCAACCCTGAGACTCAGATGAAGGTCTTCATTGATTTCACCAGTAGATGCTGGCTATCTGAAGTAGAGATTAGGATTTTCTCTCTGAATGCTGAAATCACGTTTCCTTTTAAGGCTTTCAACTGACTGGATGAGACATGACTCATTGTTGCCAGCAATCTCCTCAATTGATTGTAGATATAACCAGCCATCTTTGCAATCAACTAAGTGATGATTAAAGTCCATGAAATATCCTCATATTACAATTAGCCTAGTGCTTGCTTAACCAAACAACTGGGCACATTACTTGGCCAAGTTGGCACATTAGCCTAACCATCAGATACCAATGTAAATAAATGAATACGGAAAGTCAGTTTGTCTTTCAAGGGAGAAAGTGACCTGGATTATACATGTGTTTTACTGAGTGCTATTATTTTCATAATATGCTAAATAAAAACACTTTTTTTGTTTCTTCTATCTCAAGTGTTGATAACTTGCTTCTCCTTTCAATAAATAATATACATAAATGTCACTATTTCCATTTTCAATGTGCTTACATTGACTCGGCCTTTCTATGGATTAAAGTTTCTTTAACTCTCACTTTGTCAGGAGATTACCTTGGGGACCATGGGGTCCAGCTGCCATAATATTTCTTAAAAAAATAAATAAATAATGACTGAGAATAAATGATATGGTTATAGGGTGATACTTATGGTATTCATAGTTGACTGGGAATTGTTCTTATTATGAGCCTGAGACTCCATTTGTCACATGTAGTGTGGTTTTAGAATGTAATTTTGTAAATCAACTAAAATATTAAATCAGTTCATCTTAAACATTAGTAATGAGAGCTAACTTGGCAGAAAGAGTAAGAATGAATGACTGGAATGAAAGCTACACCACCTTGATTTTCTCATAGTCATGATTTACAGACATCCTTTTCTCTTTCTATTCTGAAAATGTTAAAGCCAGGCTGTTGCATTCAAATCTCATGCCCCTATTAAGATCTCATGAATGAAACTTAGAATATTCTTGAGGATTTCTCATGATTTGGTTCCAAACTGATGCTGCTTTGATCTTATTTTGTTTTGGTTCTACAATTTTATTCCCATCACTCAATCATTGCCCATTCTTACAATAAATTAATTTAGTTTCCCTGTCTCTTGACTCTTGACTTCCCTTAAGAAGCCAGAGACTTTTCTTACTTTAGATTAATTTGGGCAATTCTTTGTAGAGGAAGGAGGAGGCTGGCTGTTGAATGTAACTTTGATGAGATAGTAGTAAGGTCATAGCAACCATTACTCACTACATTCACTTATATATTGAAAATCTTTTAGAATTAAAGAAAAAATGTAAAAGATGAAAAAATGAAAGTGGCAACTGATTTAGAGATATATTCTCGGCCTCAAAGTCTGCTGAATCTTGGGTTAAGTTAAAAAAAACTAATTTTTTAAGCAAAGGTAATATGTTCATATAGTAAGAAAAATGTTACCTGGAAACATAAGAAAAATCAATTACATACACAGCTGTTAAGGAAAATAAAAACGTATAAAATATTAATTGCAATAACAAAAAAGAATAGTTTTAAAAGATAAAATAAGGAATTTATTTTCTCCTATGAAATTAACAAAAGATTTTTTTTTCTAACAGTAATATAATTTTTGGTAAAGATAAGTGAAATATACAGTGACAAACATGGTGGTAGAGTGAAAATTGGTATAACCATTATGAAAGACAATTTAGCAATGTGCCTTAAGATTTTTACAAAACACTTACTCATAACATTTAATCTATGAATTTCTCTTCAAAGAATCATCCTTAGGGAAATAATCATGTAGGTTGATGTGGCAGTTTGATATTGCTTATGAATTCCAAGAACAGATATTGGATTATGTTCGGAAACTGGTCTGTCCCTCCAGGTATATTAGATTATATTGGATTCAGAGGTTTCACTTTATATAGATAGATAGATGACAGATAGATAGATAGATACTTAGAATACATAAATATTACATAGAATATATAGGGAATTCCCAAATGCCCCACTCCCCATACCTCCCAGATTTTCCCAAATTGGCAAATCTTTCATTAGTGTGGTACATTCATTGCAATTGAAAAGCACCTTTTGGAGCATTGCCACAAAGCATGGATTATAGTTGACATTGCAGTTTACACTCTCTCCCACTCAACTCTGTAGGTTATGGCACGATATATAATGGCCTGTATTTGTCATTGTAGTGTCATTCAGGACAGTTCCCAAGTCCCAAAATGCTCCCGTATTACACGTATTTTTCCCTCTTCCTATCCCCAGAACCTCCAGTGGCCACTGCCTACACATCAATGATCTTTCTTCCATTGCTAGAATCACAATAAGTCTATAGTAGAATACTAATAAGTCCACTTAGGTCTATAGTTTATTCCCCAATCCTGAAGACTGTGTGATGCTGATGCCCACTCCACCATTGAGGGGGGCCTTCGATCCTTTATGTCTGATGGATAGGACTCTTTTTCTTGCAGTTGTAGACACTCTTGTTTCCTTGGTATGTTGTTTGTCCATTGTCTCCTCCTTTTTATTTGTCCTCGGTGAGTCCAATGAACTGGAGAATAAGTGTTGCAACTCCATTGAGATTCAAGGCCCAGCTGGCACAAGAACAGCCCCAAGATTTAAGTCTCTTGGATGTACACCTACCAACTCTAGTACTAATTATGGGTTCAAATAGGGCAGAAGAGGCATGTGTACAGGACCCACAGCTGAGTCCAACTCTGTTACACTGGGGAGCATAAATTCCAAAGTAGGGCCCGCTGGCAAGGGACCAATCTCCTGAGCTCTCTGCCCTGACTTTAGAGTCTGAATGTCTCCAGAGCTCTCAGGAGGCCCTCTATTTGTGGTTGTATCCACTTTGGTTGTCAATGAGATCCTGCTGAGACATGCATAAGTGTTACCTCTGGAATGACCTCCCAACTCACTTTGAAGTCTCTTAGCCATATGAACTCATTTGTCTTCACCTTTTCCCTCTTTTGTTTGAGGTGTTTTGGTTTTTTTTTTGGTTTTTTTTTTGTTTTGTTTTTCTGAGTTGCATTGCTTGTTGGTAATTGCTAGCAATCCCTCAGTGCCAGGGAGGCTCATCCCCAGGAGTCATAACCCATTCTGGGGGGAAGTTATTGCATTTATATGCTGAGTTTGGCTTAGAGAGAGGCCACATTTGAGCAACAAAGAGGTTCCCAATAGGTAACTCTTAGGTGCTGTACAGCACTAGACTAAGTTTCAATTTCAGGAGGAAAAGCTCATAAGTGTAGTCTTCAATATCAAGGGCCTATCAATGGACCATCCTCCTTCACTAGTCATTGCTCCTGTACTTGGGGGATTCTTGCTCTTCCATTAGAGAATGTGGCAGAACTCCCCAGGATGAATTTGCTATTCTTTGGTCATTGTGTGTATCTCCACCCACTGTGACAATGCCCCATGAACATTAGAACACATTTATATGCCTTATATGTATGCCCAGGTGAACTTCCTCCCATGTATCCCCCATTACTTACACCTCAAACCAATGATCCTCCCCTGACACAGTTATAACCCTTCTGTGATCCAAAACTTCTTAAAAAATGAAGTCAATAAAATAGCCAAATACAATTAATAAGAAAATGAAATAATAATGATAGTTTTAAACACAAGAAATAAAACACAGAAAAAGTTTTAAAAAACTAAAACTAAAATAAAATAAAAATATGGATATTAAAAGAAAATTTTAAAATGCTAAATTTTTTTGACATTTTGCCTTTCATCACTATAAGATCTGTTGTCCTGTATGTACAGTGACATTATTTTCTTCCATTTATTCCCCCAGTGTCTTACTTCTTTTTCATTTTGTCTTCATAGAAGTTTTAGGTCAAGTAAAGTCATGTACAGAATACAGGGGACTCCCATATACCCAACATCCTCTCCCTTTTCACCCTTCCAATATTAATAAACTTTCATATATGGATGATACATTTGTTACAACTGATGTACAAATATTGAAACATAGCTACAAATCATGGTCCATGGTTTATATTATGGTTTACATTTTGGACCATACATTTTTATAAAATTTTGAGAAATTTAACATGGCCTGTATCCATCATTGTGAGTTCTCATAGAACACTTCTGTCACCCCCCAAATGCCCCCTGTTCCTTCTATTTCATGTTCTTGCTTTCAATTCTTCTGGGTATATACCCAGCAGTGGATCCTATGGCAGATAATAAGGCAGATCTATAGTTAGTTGTTTGAGGAACTGCCAAACTGTCCTCCACAATGTCCTCCACAATGGCTGCACCAAGCTACTTTCCCACCAGCAGTGGATGATGGTTCCTGTTTCTCCACATCCTCTCCAACACTTGTAGTCCTCTGTGTTTTTTTTTTAATAGCTTCCAGTCTAATGGATGTATGATGATATCTCATAGTTTTGATTTGCCTTTCCCTAATAGGAGGGATGTTGAACATCTTTTCATGTGCTTTTTAGCCATTTGTATTTCTTCTTTGGAGAAGTGTCTATTCAAATCACTTGCCCATTTTTTAAACACATTGTTTGTCTTTTTATTATTGAGGTGTAGGTTTTCTTATATATGCTAGATATTAGGCTTCTATCAGATATATGATTACTGAATATTTTCTCCCATTGGGTAAATTATCTTTTCACTTTCTTGACAAACTCCTTAGAGGTGCAAAAGTTTTTAATTTTGTGGAGGTCCCATTTATCCATTTTTTCTTTCATTGCTCATGCTTTGGATGTGAGGTTTATAAAACCATTTCCTAATAAAAGATCTTGTAGATGCTTCCCTACATTATCCTCAAAGTTCTTTATGTTCTTGGCTCATAAATTTAGATATTTGATCCATTTTGAGCTAATTTTTGTATAAGGTGTGAGAGCCTGTTGCTTTCTCATTCTTTTAGATATGGACATCCAGTTTTGTAAGCACCATTTAATGAAGAGGCCATTATCTCCCATTTGAGTTGCTTGGTGTCTTTGTTGAATATCAGGTGACTATATATTTAAGGATCTATAACAGAACTCTCATTTCAGTTCCATTGGGTAGTATGTCCATCCTTGTGCCAATACCATGATGTTTTGACCACTGTAGCTTTGTAATATGTTTTAAAGTCGGGTAGTGAGATTCCTCCAATTTCATTTTTCTTTTTCAATATGTCTTTGGCTATAGAGGGCCTCTTTCCCTTCCAAATAAATATCATAGTTAGCTTTTTCAATTCAGTAAAAATGAAGTGGTGATTTTTATTGGGATTGTGTTAAATCTGTAGATCAGTTTGGTCAGGATAGGCATCTTAATGAGGTTTAGTCTCCTATCCATGAAAAGGGAATATTCTTCCATTTTTTTAAGTCTTCTTCGATTTCCTTTGACAGTGTTGTGTAGTTTTCTGCATATAAGTCATTAACATCTTTAGTTAAATTTAGTCCAAGGTATTTGGTCCTTTTAGTTGCTATTGCAAATGGTATTCTTTTTTTGATTTCCTCCTCAGATTGCTCATTATTAGTGTACAGAAATGCCACTGATTTTTGCACATTGATCTTATAGCCTGTGATTTTACTGAACTCATTTATAAGCTCTAGAAGCTTTCTTGTAGATTTCTCACAGCTTTCTATATATCAGTTCATGTCATCTGCAAATAGTGCAATTTTTACTTCTGCCTTTCCAATATGTATGCCTTTTATATCTTTTTGTTGCCTAAGTGCTCAAGCAAGTATTTCTAATACAATGTTAAATAGGAGTGGTGATAGTGGGCATCCTTGTCTTTTTCCAGATTTTAGAGGGAAAGCTTTTAGAATTTCACCATTGTATATGATGTTACCTGTGGGCTTTTCATATATAATCTTTATTATGTTGAGAAGTTTCCTTCTATCTGTATCTTTTGTAGAATTTATATCAGGAAAGGGTACTTTATTTTGTCAAATGCTTTTTCTGTATCTATAGAGATGATCATGTGATCTTTTTCTTTCAATTTGTTTATGTGGTGTATAACACTGATTGATTTTCTTATGTTGAACCATCCTTGCATACCAGGGATGAAACTCACCTGGTCATGGTGCATAATTCGTTTGGTGTGTGGTTGAATATGACTCACAAGTATTTTGTTGAGTATTTTAGCATCCAGGTTCATTAGAGAGATTGATATATAGTTTTTTCTTTCTTGTGGGACTTTGTTTCACTTTGGTATTAGGTTGATGTTGGCATCATAGAATGAGTTAGGCAGTGTTCATTCCACATCTATTTTTTGTAAGAGTTTAAGCCCGATTGGTGTTAGTTCTTTCTGGTATGTTTGGTAGAATTCACCTGTGAAACTATCTAGTCCTGGACTCTTCTTAGTTGGGAGGTTTTTGAGGACTGATTCTATCTTGTTAATAGTGATTGGTCTGTCAATTTCTTCTTTCCTCATTGTAGGCTGTTTGTGTGTTTCTAGGAATTTTTCCATTTCCTATAAGTATCCATCTTTTTGGCGTATAATTTTTCAAAGTATCCTCTTATGATACTCTTTATTTCTATGGAGTCAGTGGTGATATCCCCTTCCTCATTTTTTATTTTGTATGTTTTCATCTTCTCTCTTTTTTTCTTTGTTATTCTAGCCAAGGGTTTGTCAATTTTTTTGATCTATTTGAAAAACCAGCTTTTGGTTTTGTTTATTTTTTCTATTACTTTCTTATTTTTTATTTCATTTAGTTCTGCTCTAATCTTTGTTATTTCCTTCTTTCTACTTCCTTTGGGGTAGTTTGTTTTTCCTTTTCTAATTCCTCCAGGTGTGCAATTTGGTCTTTGATTTTAGCTCTTTCTTCTTTTTTAATATAGGCATTTATGGCTATGAACTTCCCTTTCAGTATAGCTTTGTTGCATCCCATAAGTTTTGATATGCTGTGTTGTCATTTTCATTCATTTCAAAGTAGTTACTGATTTCTTTTGAGATTTCCTCCTTGACCCTCTTTTTGTCTAAGAATGTGTTGTTTAAGTTCCATATCTTTGTACCTAATCTGGTCTGGTCCTTTCTGATTTCCAGCTTCATTACATTGTGGTCAAAGAAATTACTTTGTATAATTTCAGTCTTTCTGAATTCATTAAGAGTTGTTCTGTGGCCTAGCATTTGGTCTATCTTGGAGAATGATCCATGTGCACCAGAGAAGAATGTATATCCCGCTGTATTTAGGTGTAGTGTTCTGTATATGTCTAGTACGTCCACGTTCTAATGTATTATTCAAACTCTTTGTTTCTTTATTGATTATCTGTCAAGATGTTTTGTCTAATGTTGATAATGGTGTATTAAAGTCCCCCACTATAATTGTAGAGGCATCTATTTCTCCACTTAGTTTTTCCAGTTTTGCCTCATGTGTTTTGAGGTGCACTGGTTAGGTGCATAAATGTTTATGATTGTTCTGTGTTCTTGAAAGATTACTCCTTTTATTAATATATAGTGTCTGTCTTTGTCTCTTACAATAGTTTTGCATTTAAAATCTATTTTGTCTGACATTAGTATAGCTACTCTTGCCCTTTTTTTGATTATTGTGTGCTTGTAATATTGTTTTCCAGTCATTCACTTTCAGCCTCCTTGAAGCTCTGGGTCTAAAGTGGGTTTTTGTAGACAATAAATAAATGGGTCATATTTCCTTATCCATTCTGCCAATCTGTGTCTCTTGACTGGTGAGTTTAATCCATTAACATTCAATGTTATTACTGTCAAGGAATTACTTACATTAGCCATATTTTCTTTGGGTTCATGTATGCCAAACGTTGTTTTTATTTCTCTTTTTGTCTTTTTAATTGTTCCTACACTCTTCTCCACCTCTCTCTCTCCTGTTTTTTCCTTTTGACCTGCAGAACTCCCTTTTGAATTTCTTAAAGGGTAGATTTCTTATTGACACAATCTCTTAATTTCTATTTATCTGTGAATATTTTGAACTTTCCATCATTTTTGAATGCCAGCTTTGCTGGATAGAGAATTCTTGGCTGGGAGTTTTTTCTTTAGCATCTTAACTATATCATACCACTGCCTTCTTGCCTCTATGGTTTCAGATGAGAAATCAGCACTTAATCTTATTGAGCTTCTCTTGTATGTGATGGTTATCTTTTCTATTGCTGCTTTCACTATTCTCTCTTTGTCTTGAGCACTGGACAATTTGACAAGTATATGTTTTGGAGTAGGCCTGTTGGGATTCATACTGTTTGGTGTGCACAGCACTTTCTGGACATGTACATTCATCTCCCTCAATAGAGTTGGGATTTTTTCAGTCATTATTTCCTCCAACACTCCTTCTGTCTCCTTTCCCTTCTCTTCTTCCTCTGGGATTCCTATAATGCATCTATTTGTGCATTTCATGTTTTCATTCAAACCCTTAAGTCCCTGCTGGATTTTTTCTATCTTTTTAATCTCTCTTTTCTACTATGTGTTTGATTTCAGATGTACTGTCTTCTACATTGCTAATTCTTTCCTCTGCCTGCTCAAATCTTCTGTTATGTGCTTCCAGTTAATTTTTGATTTCTTGGATTGTGCAGTTCATCACCATCATATCTGTTATCTTTTTATGTATGTTTACAATTTTTTCAGTATGTTCTCCAAGTGTCTTCTTAGTATCCTTCATCTCTTCGTTCACTTTATTAAGCTGATTCATGACGTTTCTTTGGACAGCTGTGATTAGTTGTTCCATGCTCTGCATCTCCTTCTGGTTTTTAGTTTGTTCATTGGACTGGGCCATATCTCCTTGTTTCTTAGTATGGCTTGTAATTTGTTGTTGCTGTCTAGGTATCTTGATAGGCTTATTCATTTGATTAGATTCTCTCTCTATGGTTTCATTTATTTATTTATTTATTTTTTGAGAGTTGTAAGGTTTCACTTTGACACGTCATTTCTCTTATTCTATTTCCTTGCTGTTGTCTATGTTCCTTGAAAATAAAAATTAGGACCAGAGAATTTGGAAGACATAGGAAGAGAAAATGATTAATAGTAGTAATAATAGTAAAAGGCTGGAGAGGTAACATACAAGGTATAGGAAATTGAATACTTAACCCTAGTAAGAAGTACAGAGGAATAAGATTAGAAAAGTGTAATAGAAGCAATGAAATAAGAAACAGAATAGAGAAAAATATAGAATGAATTAAAAGGCTGGAATGATTAGAAGAGGGGAAAAGATAAAGTAGAAGACAGAAAGAAACAAAAAGTTAAAAAAAGAAAGAAATTTAGGAAAGAATTTAGGAGAGAGAGATAAATGAGAACAAGAAAAATTGGACACCAAGCACAGAGAGGTGGAATGAATGAGCAACAACAGAAAATAGAAAATATAAAAATGAAGGAGAGAAAATATATAGCATAGGTAGAGAAAATTGGTAAACAAAGGAAAAAGAAAAAACTAACAGAAACAAAGAAAGAGGAAACACATCAATAAGAAAACAAGACAGCAGCTACTCATTTCTTAAAAAAAAGAGAAAAACGAAAAAAAAAAAAAGGATAAAAAAAAACAAAGATAAACACAGAAAACCAGCCTTCTCTCTTTGACCCCTAAGGATCTTCACGCTGCTGCTATTCACCAATCACCCTGCAGCCTGTCCTCTGCAGAATTTAAGTCAGGATTTAGTGAGTAAAATAAAGGAAATAAAAAAGGAAACTTTTTTTTTTTAATTAAAAGATCCAATAAAAGCTAATACAGAGAGAATGTTAATATGTTTCCTTTCTTAAAGTTTCAGCTGGATGCCTGATAACCCTGTGGATCAAGCCAGGGCCCTTGTATGTGCTAAGGAAGAGTTCTTCCACTGAGCTAATCTGTCTCCTTAGGTTAGAGAGGCTTTCAGAAGGTTATCCATTCCTTTTCACTGGGGCAGATTAGATTAGTCTTTTATCTCTGCCTCCTTTCTAATATAATTCCTCTCTTTTCCTAGGCTGCTGGGCATGACCACCTGCCTGAGGAAATTCCCTTCCCCTATCCCTGTTCTTCAGGGTCCTTTGACACTTGAGAGGGGCTCAGCTGCCTAAAATAACCACAAAGAAACAACTCTCCACAGTCCCAGACCCTCCTCCTCCCAGGGAGGTTTCCATCACTCTCTGGAGGAGGGAGCTGGTGGCTTCACCTAGGCTCTTTGTCCTGGAGGCAGGGTATATGTGCCTCTTCCAGGCACAGGCCTGAGAAACTCAAGATTTTCCTTATCATTCCAGTTCTTTCCTTATTTTTCCAGTACACTCCTAAATGACCCAAAGCACCCTCCCTCTATATATATATCTAAAGGAACTGGCAAGGAGGGAGAAGTCTATTCTCTTCTCAGTAAGATACAATTTGCCAGGAGTTTTGTCCTCACTCTATATCTCAGGGGTGGGGGAGGGAAGCCCTTCCCAGCAGCTAGGAGCATCATAACTTACAGCTTGATGTTTCAGTCTCTTCCTTTCTGTCCCTGCCTCTCCTGGGAGTTGTAAGCAGTATCCTGGTCTGCTGTACCCCAAAGCAGGTCAGCAAGGCAGCCCTTGACTCCCACTCAGATGTTTTAGTGGGAGCTAAATTTTATCCACCTACCCCTTAGGCCATGTTCCTGTTTCCACAATTCCCAGAGGTTTCACTTTTACTTGATTAAATAATGATTAAGGCTTTGATTGGGCCACATCAGTAGGACATTTCATCCCCACCACCTTGGTGGTCTTTTCTCACAGAGAAAAGACATGTCAGAGAACAGAGCTTGGAGTTTTGAGCTGGAACCTGGGAAGTAAGCACATAGAGGAGCAGAGCAACTGAACCTGGAGAGAATCAAGCCCTAGGGAAAGAGTCAGAGCCAGTCATCTGATAGTCTACAGCTAGCCTTGTGGAGAGAACAGGGCAGCTGAGTCTGGAGAGAAACAAGCCCCAGGAAGAAAGGAACTCAGGAAGCCTGAACTCCTGGCAGATGTTGGTAGCCACCATGCTGCAACACATGGCAACAGACTTTGGTGAGGGAAGTAACTTATGCTTTATGGCCTGATAACTGTAAGCTTCTAACCCAAATAAATACCTTTTATAAAAGCCAACAGATTTCTGGTATTTTGCATCATCACCCCTTTGGCTAAGTAATACAGTGGATATATATCTGTGCAAAATGCGCATTAGCATTTCAAATGACAATGAATCCTAAGAATCTGAAGATATATCTACCAAAACCTAATGGCTAAAATATATCATAACTTTATAAAGGAATACTTTGTAGTAATTAAAGCTTATGTTTTTCAAAAAACATTCACTTACATAGAAGACTGCCCAAGATAATATATTAAACAAGATCTGATGTAATGCTATTGTATTTATTTTAAACAGAAGAAAAAGAATTAAATGTATTGATTTATAAATTTTTCCCTATATTTTATAACCTTTTACTCTTGGTTCATATGGCAGAGATTACTAGTATCCACCTTTATCCATGCTACCTTTATTTAGAAATAGAACTCCTATTTGAGTTCTGCATATGGCATTCCAGCAAGAGATTACATTCCCAGCCTCTCTATCAAATTAATGTAATCAATTGGCCCCAGATTCTAACCAATAAATAGACTGTTAGGTCATGTTTCTAATTACAAATGCATCATGTACTCAACTACATTTCACAATTTCTTGGAGTAAAAAAATCTAGACCAGCTACTTAAGACTTAGGAAAACTTGCATTGAAGATGTAGAGCTATTTTATCTACTAGATCACTTACTTCTGTACATATATGTGAGAAAGAAATAAATATCTAGCTTGTTAAAGCCAATCTATTTGGAGCCTATAACAGAACTAATTAACACATATAGTTTTCTCATTAAAAAGACTTCATAATTAAGGAACAAAATAATGTCAAAAAAATGAGATACCAAAGATCGCAGGGCACTTTCACATTAAGCTCTGTAAAGTTAATAAATAAATTAATTTATATTTAGTAAAATAATTATCAGCAATGAGAAAAAAAAAACTTGTATGTTTGAGAATGCCTCATTATCTATCTTAATTTACTGTGGATTTGATGGAGGGTGCATAATGAACTTCCATCAATAGAGTGCTGTTTTGAATACAGTTCAAACCATGTTTACTTTTTCTTATTGGCTCATGTTCCCAGAGCTGATGCTAAGGATTTTAAAATAGATGAAAAGAAAACTGTCAGGCTGATTTCTGTGGTGTGATGGCTAAATTCATGTGTCAGTTTGGCTAGGTTATGGTGTCCCATTGTTTGGTCAAGCTAACATTGTCCTGATTGTAAGAATATTTTGTGAATTTAAATCATTATTGAGTTGATTGCATCTATGGCTGTTTGCTTCTACAATCAAAAAAGGAGATTGTCTTAAGCAATGAGGGAAGTTTCATCCAATTAGTTGAAGGCCTTAAAGGGAGAGATGATGAGTTCAGCAGTCAGAAAGTAGAATTTCTATGCCTACTTCAGACACCTAGCTTCTCCTGAAAGCCCCAGGCATTCATTGAAACTGTCATTGGAGTTTCCAACTTGTGTCCTGCCCTATGGAATTCAGACTTGCCAATCCCCATGACCCTGTGAGCTAATTCCTATAATAAATCTCATAATATTTACACATATTTATCATGTAGGTTCTGTTTCCAAGCAGAACCCTAACTAAAATATGTGGCACCAGTAATTTGTCTCTAAGAAATGACATACTCTCATCATTAACAATATATTTTATTCCTCTGGAATATTCACCTTTTAATTCAGCAATTTTGCAAATTTTTGCGTTTATCCTACCTATTTCACGTAGTTTTGCATTCATAATTTGTAGTGAATAAGTAGCATATTTTCCTCATTACTATTAAAACACTCCATATTAAAGTAAAATTAAAATTTTCAGGACTAAAGTAAATATTTTTAAATAACAGGATTCTAATGAAATAAAGTAAAAAGAACAACCAATGATAGACATTTTTTGTTTTTGTAGATGATTATAAAGACATGCTTCCTTTTATTTTATGAGTATAAATGTAAATACATCTTAATTAAAAATACATGTCATATGAAAGTACACAATACATATTGCACATTTATTATATGTTACATGCACATATATTGCATTATATATTAATATCATATGTTTGTATTATGTACTATATATTTATTATATGTTAATAGTATATATTTATATAAGGTAGTATGTGTTTATCATATATTAATATCATATATAATTGGAGTATATCTACCAGGCTTAATAGGTAGAAATAAAAAATGCTTAAGAATACCAATTACATAGGTGATTTTGTAAGGATGAAAATTTATTCTGACGCTGGTTGTCATATATTATTTAAATATAGTGATTTGTGGGTATAATACAAAAGACAACTTGATTTTTGCAAGTATTGACCCTCAGATTGAACCAGAATTCATCCCACTGGTGACAATTCCTCATGGTAGTAGAAACATTAATCTGCATACTTGATCCTGAAAAACAGCTATTCAGATGCCTCGTAGATAGATTTTAAATACATACCTTTAATTCATTTCCAAAATTAACTTTAATGTAGTAATGAGCCATATGATAAAACAATATAATAAAATAATTTCTACCCTAGATGATGCCATTTAACTGTGTTTATTTGTATATTTTCCACTGCTTAAATCCTAAATATCCTGTCATTAAATACATTCAATAAACTAGAGAGATATTATGTTATATTTTTCTTAAATAAACCAAAGTCACTCTAAATAAATCAATCACAACTCCTAAGATGTTTTTATATGGAGCCATTGAAGCAATGTTCTTTGTAGCAAACAAAATTGCCAGAGGCTTTTGGCTAATAACTGTTAAATACTTAATGACTCTTAAAAGCCTCTGTCTCCAGCTTTGGTGTATTCTTAAGTATCCAAAGCTTTGTTTGACCTTGAATCCATGTCCTAAATGGCTTCAGAATTGGTTGTCTTGCCCCCCTTTGTATTACTTCAGAGGTCAGTTCTTGAAAACATATAAACATATGAAGTCACAATTAACAATTTAGGAAATATAATCTCAGCATCTCAACACAAAAGTTTTCTTTTAATAATGAAAATAAATCCATATGTTGTTTCATCTTCCATTTGATTCTGTTGACTTGATAAAAGATAATGGGCATTCATCAATTTGCATGTTCTTGTTAAGGGACATCAAATAATTAAAGGAGAACAGAGTACTTTTGCTATATTTTTCAAATAAACATTGCAGTCATTAAAATATTGAATTTTTTATTTTTTACATTTCTTCTATACCTAATTCCAGTAATACAACTAAATACAATTTTTCAGCAATGTATTATTTTCAAGCTTAAATGCCATCCTATCCTTTTCCATTTCCATTCCTTTCATTTAATTTTTAGTCACCACTGTATTTTAAAGAGGAAGAATTTCTGTAAATTCCCAATCTATTTTCTGAGACTTTCATGGTTTGGAGTTGTAAGTGGGATTAGATGCAGGAGATCTAAAATGCAATACAAAAGCCATTCTCACAATATCGTATCTCATGCCATCTAAATTAGTGACCCTTTACAAGTCTCTAGGATTGCTTCAAGCATTGGTTGTAACAAAATTCTTATTCATTTCTGTGATTAAAAAAATCTCAAATACATTTTTATGGAAAATTGTTCTAAACCCAATTAATTGAAGGCTGTCATCATTTTGGTATTTTAACATTATGATCTATAGAATTACTCTGTTTCTTTTTAATAAAATCATGTCTTTTAAAAGCAGAGCTAAATGATGAAATTAATATCTAAATTTCAGTGTCCCCAGAAATCAACAAGCATAAGTTTAAATAATATGTTTGCTAAGCCCAAAGTGATTTTACTCCTCACATTTTTATAATGGCTTAGCTATGCCCTCTACTCTCCATAAAACTATCAAATAAAATCCTGTCTTTAACCCATATCTTATAGAGAGAAAAGATTTGGAAGATTATAAATCATAAGACATAATTCCTACTGAAATAAGAATAGTGCATGGATCTCCTGATTTCTAGGTCAACATCACAAAAAGTATACATCTTACCTTGGGCATGAGAAACAGAATCAGAAATTGGAATAGAAATAGAGGTTAAAGAAAAAGAAGCTCAAATAGGAGTGTATGTGTGTGTGTTTAACACAATACATACATATTCCTTTATCTATCTTCTAGATCTTATGTATTAATATATTTAATTATATATATTGCTTATTTATATCCTTAAGGATGAATAAGAAATATTCTTTATTGAACCACCTAATAGCAGTTTTAAAGCTAACAATAAGCCCTTGCATGCTACAATTCAATTCATTAAAACACTGTATAGTGTAGCACCTGAGATAATGTGTATGACTTGGAAAAGATTAAAAACTAACGTCAGACCTGATTCCTGCTTCCTTTTCTTAAGGAGCTCATAATCTAGTGGATGATTTTAGATATATAAACATTAAAAGATGGGTTTCTGGAAGGGCATTAAATATAATGAAACCAAACAAGATCATAGGACAAATAACAAAACTTTCTGTAATTGAACTTTTTTGTATGTAGTATAAATTTTTTTTTTCTGTTAAATATATCATTTTTAATCAATAAATAATTCCAAGGGAGTATACACCCGGTTCTACTTCAGGTCTATACCAAACCCTGTCTGAAATATAAAATAATGGGTCTAAATGGGAATAATAAAGTACATAAATTTATTTGGTTAAAAAAATTGTTAAAGAATATTAAAATAGGTCGAAAGTTGACCAGAAGTTGTTATCAAATCAGGGATTGTTAATTTGCATCATTTGCATATTGATTTCAAGTCTCTCAATTCCAAGTGTGTAAAGTAAAAATATTAGTGCAACCTAGTACAGTTGTATTTGTACTTAATATTCAGGATGTGATGTAAAATGCAGAACAGTTTAAACTTGTTAAATCACATTCCAGACTTGGAGAAAGTAGGCAATAGTGATCTTTGCTTTGTTCTCTTTCAGCTACACAGCCCAGCCCACTTCACCTCATCCCCTGTTTTATTCACTCTTTTAATACTTCCTCACAGTCCCTGTTCAAAACCCCATAAGAAACTCACTCCACTGTTTTTCATTTTTCTTTCTGGCTTTTTTTGTGGTCCAAGGCAAAAATAGGATTTATATCTGTGTTCCAATTTTGGCCAAGATAATATCATGTCCTGCCATCTTCCCCTTTTCTTCCAGTTCACGCCTGGCTAAGAGATATGTAGGCAAGCTCCTTCCAGGATACAGGGATAAGGAATAAATTCTCAAGACAAGAACTAGTAGGAAACTAGTAGGAACCATAGTTCTGCTTTCACACTTTTGTTACCCTGGATAGTCCAATGGGCATTTTAACAGACCTGTTGGTGGGTAAAACTCCACTCCATATCCATCTGCTTCACTCTCCACTTTTGTGACAGGATTGAAGACTGGTCTGCGTGTGAAAGTGGTTGGATGGTTAAGGGCCGAACCCACGCTAAAATAACAATTTCCAAATGGGATTCCTCAAAGCTATTTGTCTGCTTCGCTCTTTCCTGCCATTGATACTTCTACCACAGTTCCTTAATCTGAGGATGCAGAGACTATAGTCAGTAAAGGGGAAAAGGCATCAGGGATTTTCCAGGCCATTTTGAGAACACACCATTTTGTGCCTCTTCATCTTGACCCAGGCTATTGCAGATAGGTCCTAAGCATCAGTATTCACCAGATTCTTTTAAAAAATAATACTCAGCTAATAAAATACTTGCATTTAGTAATGCACCTAAAGCAGAAATCCACCAGCTAGTTATAGTGTCTTAATCTTGACCAAACGTGAGAACAGTTAGATTCCCTTAGATTGATACTAAATTGGGTTACTACCAATCCAGCTTATCAGTTTTTTTCAAAAGAGTGCCTTCAAGTAGAAAGTCATTCATTTTTTACACTAAACAGAAGAAAACATTACAATCTGGCCCTTTTGAAAACAGGGCAGTAGAAGTAAGAAAACCTTTCAGGAAATTATTAGAGTGTGATACTCCAAAACCTTTAAAGCAGCTTTTATATTAGGTTTTCAAAGAATTTTTTTTACCTTTCAATTCAATCTCAAAAGTGCTAAGCTTATGGTATTAAGGATGAAGCTTGTACTGCTCCCAGTGACGAGTTCAGCATTATGCCTGGTGCACATGCCTCCAGAATAATCTTCACTAGCTTTCAGAAACCCTCCACTGCAGGATAGAGTGTTAATAGTATATCATCTCAGCCTTAGTTATGTTGGCTAGTAGAGAAGGCTCCCTGAACTTTAAAGAATTTTAATTACAATTCTTCATCCTATTAATGAGAAAGTAAAGCCAAAGAAACAGAGAAAAAGGGGGTGTGGGGAAATCCATAAGTGCAAAGATGATCCAGGGAATAAAGGTAAGTCCAGCACATAAAACATTGCAAATAATTTTTCAAAAACAAAGAGGATAGGATTACTGACTGATAATTATATAACTCAAAATTTCATACGTGTTCAAATATGTTAGGAGACGGTCTGACCATCAGACTCCTGAGCTTAGTCAGAAACAAATACAAGGAAGACTGTGGACTGAACAGAGAGGCATTCATTTGAAAATGTAAGCAGCTTATTAATAAATCTTCAGCACTCCCTCTGCTGAAAAAAAAAAAGAAAAAAGGGGGGAATGCATTTTTTTTGGGGGGGAAAGCCAGTCACTACATGCTCATCATCTCAAATATGTTCAGATACTTCTCAAATACAAGAATACATTCTCCCTTGCAGATGTGCTTAGTCTGTGATGTCAATGGTTTCTTTATTCAGATCCTCAAATGCAGGCTCAGATTCATTTCAAAATCGCCATGTGTAATATAAATCATTTAAGTATTGATGGCCTCATTTGTCTCAGCTTTCAAACAGATTAAATAGTTCAGAAACGATTCAATAATAATTATATTTAGAATTTTAAGCTCTAATGTCTAGGGTTGTTAAAAAATCTCAGGATGCCAGAAACTGAATACAAAATATTTTTTCCTCTGTTTGTTTTTGTTCTAAACAGTTACATTTTCTGGGCTGTAAAGAAACAGGGCACTGGGAAAACTCAATGAAGTCTTGCCACTCATTGTTATTACTTTTCACTTTCAAGAGCTCAATATATTATTTCCTACTTCTTGGAATTAAAAACCTCACTTTACAAAATATTCTTATTCCAGAATAAACATGTAAATGATATAATATTTATATAAATTATGTGTGAAAATTAAGTGTAGATGCAGAGAGTTTTTCATATCTCATAAACATGCTTTGTATCATTTGCCATTCTAAATATTGAAGGAAATATAAACACCAGCCATACTCAAATCGAATGCAATAAGAGATTTCCATAAAAAAATTATACAAAAAGAGATGGACTAGGAATGTCGCGATACTCATTGGTTTCTGACCTGACCTGATTTTAATTAGACTCTTCCTGTATCTCTTCTCTCCTACAACTATATTTTTGAGACTAAATTTTTCTATCTCAGTCACAATGTTCACTATCCAGTCGAATGACCTTACATTAGTTAAGATATTTTGCAAGCCATAGAAACCATTTTAAATAGTTAAGTCAAATAAGCATTGAATATAAAAAATATAGATGTGCCTTTCAGATTCCAAGCCACCATTGCAGCATGATTTGGGGAAGAAACTGGGATTAAGAAGTGGAAATTTCTCTCTGATCATCTGTTTTCTCATTTCCTCTATCTGCAGACTTGCTTCCTCTGTTTCACTGGATATATAGAGAAATATGACTGTACCATAGCTCCTCATAGATCCTGAGGTGTTTTTATATTTCAAACTTCTCAATTAGCCACAAACTCAATCTGAAAATTTTGAGAAAAAATTTCAGAGTGAATGATTGTGATTGGTCTAGCTTTTAGCCCTGCTTAAGATTGGAGGTGAGGAGTGAGTTATACAGGCCAACATGGCTGATGGGAATTTCTTGCAAAGGAATTATCAATACTGGCCTGGGCAAATGTCTATTATCAATTAGTTAATTTTACTAGGAAACAGAGATATAATGATAAACTCACTTCTAGATTTCAATGAATTCAATATATTATAAAGTAGATTATAAAACTCATTTGACTACAAAATGAAATATAATTTTATTAACATTTTTAATAAAATTTAATCTCATTAAATCAAATATTATTTAATAAGATCAAATATAGGCATTCTCTGCTAGGAATTCTTTGACTATTTCAACTTCTCAGGATGGAATTATTATATTCAAGTATAAAATTCAACTTTTAATCTCTCTCCCAAACAAATTCAATACACTACATAGTGAAAGTGTATCTATATTTTGCTAATTTAATTATATTCTCCATGATAGTTTCATTTTTAATGCCTTTATAAATCATTTTAAAAGTAATAACTATGTTTTATAATATTTTGGAACACTCAAATATCTAGCACATACTTAGGTGCTAGAGGTTTTTGCACATATGAAATGAATCATACAGGTATGTCACAAATTTGGCTACTGTTTAACAATGGTGATTGCAACTACTAGTAAAAAAATTATTTTGTTAAATACCAATACACAAATTGTGT